>JARYHS010013630.1:234700262-234808345 GCA_031002005.1 Vandiemenella viatica
ATTGATCGCTCCTGGCTGTCATCGTGTTATTTCTACTCGGTCGGAATACAGCAGATTATTCCAGCTCAAAATTTATTTACTGAATATTACAATTACTCATTGTTAAACACATGATCAGAAAATATAAGAATACTAAGAGATATACAGTATTCGTCCGTCGCATTACAGGCATAATTCTTTTGATTAAAATTGCCCATTTTATTATTTTCGCCTGTTATAAGATTTTCTTAACTTCGAATAAGTAGTAGCAAGTGGTAAAACTGTATTGATAGCATGGGTTTACATAACTCCTCGTACCGTATAATATGTAATTAAGAAATGAACCCTTTGCGTAAAAGTTGTTATCATATTTTGTAAAAGTGTATACTACCATTTAAGTTAACGATTTTGTTGTATAATTTAACCGAGAGGACATGAGGAAAACTTATCGTAATCCAAGAGGACTATGGAAATGAGGAGCGGTTTATACATATCCTTACGTTTAATTGATAAGAGAAAAATTATTGTGTCGTTTAGTAAAGGTAACATGTAGCTGGCAAGAAAATGCCATCATAAGGACCGACACTGTGATCCACTCTGACATTTTATAGTTTATCTGCTATAGTCTGCAAATGATGGGTGGAAAGAAAATCATGGTGAAATGAGGAAGTAGATGTGTTTACACAGAGTTTTTTAAATGTCTTTCGGCATCTTAGGCCATACAGCCAGCCAAACGAATTTTTTACCAGCTTATTAGACATACCACAGGACAGACATGGCATTCACAGACACAACACTTAAACACCAATGCCCGTGGCCGAACTCGAACCGGCGACTCCGGCACGCAGAACTAGCACTCTGGCCCCTACACTACTGAGGCCGGCACACACAGAGTTAAACACCAAGCTTTTCCATTTTCGGATCTTGCTTTCCTTCTAAAACACGTATTCTCTCCGAGGATATTCTGACTGCTGTTAGAGTTAATAATCTTTAAACTTTTAAAAATGCATTTTGTCGTTATTCTTCAGTTGACAGTGGTATCAGGCTTTCAGTACACAAATTCGAATAATTCTGAGCAGTGAAATATTTGGTAACCGAATAGAACCTATTGCTTTTGTATCTACAACGTCGCAATAAATATGCAAAAAACTTAGTTAGTATGATATTATGATAGTTTTCAGACATTCAAAAGTAATTTAGCTAAAACTCAGAGTAGTTTCATTATATGAGTATTAGAAATTCATATCCGTCATGCGGTCCATAAGTTTACTGTCTGCAAAAATGTGAAAGAAATACATCTTCAATTTACAGCATAGCCGGTCGTTCCTATGTTTGTCGGTTATTTAAGTTCTGAATTTCTTTATTGTGTTACGTCGGTAATTGCATTGATTCGTTAAAATATAATACGAATTGGTTTCATCTCTTTACTGTTATCCAAAATGAACCGATAAAAATTGTTCTGTTATTAAATGAGGTAAATGTAGCTAAATTGAAACATACCGTCATTTCCCATCGAAGTGCCATGTAAAATGGATTTTTTTTAAATTTGTTTTTCAGGTTTATAAGTGTACTGAAATTTTATTTTGAACAACTAGATACAATAAATCTATGACTACATTTCTTCATTTTTCTTTTGTTTTGGATTTCATGGTTTTTCGATGTCATTAGATATGATTGAGGATATGGAAAACGATCGGGAAGTAATTCGACAGTTGCCTTTTGCAGAAAACCATCGAGACGTTATGGTGGAGTGATTTTTAAAACCATTGAAAACCAAACGTGGTTGGGTCCATGAAAATTTTAATATGCGTCATCCAAAATGTGGACGAATGCCTTATTCCTCTCCCACCAGGCTTCATACTGTGTTACAATTTTGCCATCGGCAATTTACAAATTAAAAATGAGTTGGATGAGATGATATTTTCTTAAATAATACTGGTAAACCAAGAGAAGCAGGTTTGCTTGTATTTCGGCGTATATCCCTCGTCTGAATGGGTGCGAAACGAGCTTGAGTTGTTTTACGAAGCAGCATGTGTTACAGATATCCGGACCTGTTATTGCCTTGCACGAGATCGGGCAAACAACTTTTATTTAACTACTTGTATGCTGGAGTTTACAGTACTTCTGCTTTAGCCTGTGGCAGCCTGCTCTGTGCTTCACGCCACAGCATTTTTCCGGCGTTCCACGCCGCTGCGATTGGCTGCAGAGCGGAGCGTAGAGAGCAGTGCCGCCGGCGGCGCCTGCAGGCGTGCAAACAATACGGACAGAAACGGGTCGGAAGGACGTTCGATCTGCGGAGCGCCATCCCGCTCAAACGTTCGCTTTGCGGCGACGACGCGGATGTTTATCGAGGATAGCTCGCCTGGGAAATGCTCTGCGTCATGGGACAGCGGAGCAGCGCCGGAGAAAGTCAGCACAGCCTCCTCCCTGAAGCTTTGAGCGGTCAACATTTCACGCCTCACACTGTCGGAAATATACATTGTTTTATGACATTACCGCGGTTCACTGCCTAACGTAGTAGTCAGTCGATGAATGAGTTTTGAAGACAAGTTCACTAAGTACTCCACAGTATTGTACGCATCTCTTTACTAATATTACGGCATTATGAAAAGTTACTGGTTATATTATTGTACAACATAATCGTTAGAGATCTATAGTTATCTTCAACTTTCACTCGCTCCATTGGCTTCAAAGTTACAAAATAAAAGAACGCGCATACACACCTGCACTGAAATTTATATTAAAAAACTTTTTTTTTTCGTGATTCATATTCCTCTATGAGTGGTTTGGTAGCTCAGTGGCTAGGCGATTTTTTTTTAAAAAAAAAAAAAAAGAAGAAGAAGACGTACACACGTTCGTCTTCAGTTTCAGGTTCAAATCGCGATGGTGCCAGCAAATTTTAGGGGTTTTGTTTCATTATATGAGCTACCCCAGGACGTTCTGTGATTTGGATTCAGCATCAAATACTGTAGATCCCACAGGAAAGGTAATGGTCGTCTAACCTCTGAAGCAATGGCTTAGTATGCCTGCTTCCAGCGGATCCATCCATCCTTTATGTTGAGAAATAGGCTAATTTTTTCCATCACAGTATTCATATATGGCAAAATATCTATAAGCTGTAAATATAAAAAAAAAACACATAATAAAAATTTTCGATTCAGGCAGTGTAGTATACTGCAGAAGTAAGTTTCGTGAAAACCTGAAAATTAAAAGAAATAATTAAATAATCGTAATAATCAATACTTTTATTAATTTTAGTGTCTCGTGTCCTTAATAAGACTTATTCTTCGGCCCCAGGATCAGTTGTAACTATTGTTGCAAATTGGGAAAAAAAAATGCTTTTTCCAGCTTTGTGAACAAAAACATAGAAAAAAAACTAGCACTCTTGTTTTTTTTCTATTTTTTTTTCAGTAGACAATATATTTGATAATTTATATTTTTGATTTACGGAACTTACATTTTACATGTGTGTTTTAAATCTTACTGAATCATATAATGTCTTACACAATGATTCATAAATGTATCTAAATAGGAAACATAATTTTATTCATCCTCTTTGTCAGTATCACATTCACTAGTATCAGCACTACCAACACTAGTTCGGTATGTGTCGGAATTTTCTGTTTCTTCTTCTGTCTCCTCTAGATCCATAACTTCAGAAATAATTAAATTTTCTTTTACTGGTTGTTCCTGTATTGTACGCTAAAGATTTTGAGATTGCAATTTTAAATTGTGAGCAAAGTACACACTGTGCATAAAGACTGCGCCGATAATTCTGTATTAAAGTCTTTTAAGTTTGAATTTAAATCTATTATCATACAAAATTCTTTATCAATCGTTGGTTTACGCCAACAGTTGCAAGGAAACGATTCATAATTACTGACAATTTGACGACTCAGTATCAATATACGCTGAGAGTTTAACAAGTATACGAATATAAGGAAAGCACAATAAGTAATAAAAAAGAGGCCAAAAATTTAAAATTCCTAATTTTTTGAAAAAGATCCGTAGGTCTACAGCACTAGTTCAAATGGAGAGTATCAAACCAAACAACGGGAAACGGGTATTTCTTCTCGCGCAACCTAGCCTCTTCAGGAAGCCCCCGTTAAAGAAAACTTCAATCAATGTTGCCAATATTTTCTTAATTTTTTTTCTACTGAACCAGAAAAATAGAGTTAAAAATTAAGATAAGTACTTAGTATAAATTCTAAACAGTTATATTAAACGGTAAATGATTTACAAATTTGAGATGTAGCTATAAAAAAAAAAAAAACATGTCCCAAAAAAAAATTTTTTTTTGGTCAAGTCGGAAAAGAAACCTTTTTTTACAACACTAGTTGTAACACATGCACTGATATACAAAAAATATTTTTTTTTCATTTGGATCATATAAATGGAGACAGATATGATCCCGTTTATGTACACGTTTTAGACCAGGAAAGTCATAAATCATAGTTCACTTTGGCTCGCAGCTCACGACGTCTGGTGAAATGTTGAAGCGGTACGCGCACAAATTTCCATCCTACATTTTTAAAATTAGATCAAGATAGTGGCGCTATGTTTATTTTTAAAATTATAAATATTAAACTGTCATCGTCGTCCACCTATAAATGAAGTAACAATCATAAAAAAAGTTACGCACTGATTAATCAAGAATCTTACAGCTGCTATGTGATGAAGAGTATCGTATAGTGATAAGTTTCATATGATTCTGTAGGTTATTTTTGCGGGTTTAGTTTGAAGAAAAATGGAGACAACAATGGATCACATCTCATAAATAGGATTTCGGTCGTTTATGTGTTAGAATTCCTACGACTAATGTGTCCGCTGAGATTTTGCTTTGACGTAAAACTGGTCGAGAATCTAACGTATGTAATGAAGCGCTCTGCGTGCTAACAAGCCCCTAGAAATGGTACAGTCAGTTCTTCCTAGCGTCAATGAATATGATTTTCATGCTGGCGTATAGAAAATAAAATCGTATTGATACATGACGAAACATGAATAATTGATCATTTGTTAGAAATCAGTACCGTCCATATAGAATAAATTGTCGTTTGATCATGCCTGAACCGCCAGACTTATAATTACTGCGAACAGCATAGAGAACTGAACGTAAGCTTATAACGAAAATGTATAAATTTGTTATAGATTAAGTGATAATGTTTTTAAATTACTTTAAAATAGTTGTAATTTTAAATATTACAGTCCTTCGTTTAGTTGTGTGAAGTCTGCTAAAAGATAAACGTTAATTACAGCAGTGTCGTATTAAGTAGGTTTAAGGTGAAATTTTATGATCCTTTACGAACTTAATATTTTGGCATATAATGTATTAGTTGGTTTAATGGTTTAATGGTTAAATGTATTGCTTGGTTTTCTGCGCCTAGCTTTATAAAAAGTGTCAAAATAATTATTGCCATAATCGCTTCGAATTTTAATAGCCTTATCTGTGAACTCTTGTCCTTTTTTTGCCTATAGGTTGTAGGAATACAGTGAAACATTAACGGACCGTAACATTAAAAGTGATCCACTATATAACCACGATTTAACAATTAAAATGGTTGATGTTATAAAGCAAATATAATATTAATTAGAACATCAACTGTGTGTATGATTAAAACGTTATTACCTCAAATGTGGACACTTGCCTGTTCGGCTAAGTCGAAACCTCATTAAGTTTTTCATTTCAGGATCGTATCAGTTACACGCTATTATGGTACTTTCTATGGTAATTGTTTAGCCCAGAATGCTATCAGTCCACGAATGATTACTTTCTGGGATTTATTGTCTACGTACGATTTTCTGCTGTTTGAAACTATATTTAAGTCGAAACTTGTTAGTAAATATGATTTAAATTTCAACTGGTATAAATGTGTATGGTCGTGTAAAATATAGGAGAACCTCTTGGAATAGCTATGCTACGTCTTTGTCAAGGTTACTACTCAGTTATACTGAACATTACTGGATATTGTATGAGCATGACTAACACAATCGTTGGTCATAGTTTAGCGAATACAAATTTAGGTAATAGCGTTTTCTGTAAAATAATAACAAGAAAATAATTTGTGTTTACAGACTGAGAAGTGTGATAAAATTATTTCAGGATAAGTTCTTTCTCAAAATACCCTAGTTTATCTTCTTAGTAAGAAACATTACAATCAATTTATGAGAAATATAAGCGTTGTTCGATGAGATAGTTCATCATGTGACGATCTTAATGGCTGCGATGTGAGGCCATAATACTCCATCACTGTTGTCACCACGAGGATATATGTTTGCTGTTATGCCCATCCGTTCAGACAAAGACGATTATTGATTCAAAACACAAATGCTAATAACCGTACTATCATACTCTAAGTGCAGCTTAGAATATCCAGTGAGTGATACACGCAAAATTGAGTGCTGATGACGCACCTTCTTCGTTAGGCGACCAATGACGATTTTTGCACAAAATGTTAAGTATATAGCATATTAAAGGTTATCCCTACGAACACGTTTATGACTTTAAAAATGTTGGTTTAGTTCCTGTAACTGTAATGTTTCAACAAAGATTTGTAACTACTGCATCATTCTTCATACTATTAATTTCAACCGTTACGCGGAAACAAATATTCTTTCTGATCTAGATGGCGAAAGAATTGTCATTTGTCGAAGAGCGTGAACAAAATTGGCTAAAGAAGTGAGGAAAACGAATCTCCTCCACCCCCCCCCCCTTCCTCTCCATGTGACTATTGCAAATATAGAGCGCTGGATCAATAATTATTATCGCTAAGGCATAAAAGGATACTTGTACAAGTCTAACTGGCAGAATTAGTCATATTTATTACTTTCATAAAAACGATTACTATACATAGGGAGATTTGTATCGATGCAATAAAAATAATTGCAGTTTGAGCATTATGATTAATTGCAAGTTATAAACTCGCCTATAGCCACATATCTCTTAATGATCATGCCCTGCTCTCTCGTCAAGCGATAAGCTTCAGAACGAAATGAATGATACTTTTAAATTCCCATTCCTTTCATACAGAATTCAATCATTTTTTAATTATTCCTCAAAAATATTTGGGTGACTGCACAGTACTAATCCCTGTTAATTTCTTCGAATGCCCATTGAAAAAATCTCCTAAGACCAGGTAGAAGTGAGTACAACATAGAATGGAAGGAATGTTATAATTATGTTAAAACATTAATTTAGAATTTTCTGTCGTGATTGTCAACGCATAAAATAGTAAAAGCAGCTAAAACTAAGTCGTAACAAATCAAGTCTCCAATAATATCATTATGGGGATATGCAAAGTTAAAAATCCTATATACGAGGGCTGTTCAATTAATTTGTGGCCTGATGGAAATACAAAATGGTATAATCTAAAACAATTGCTACGATTCATTAATTGAATTGTTAATTAGTAACCAACAATACAACTTACACAGTAAGAAGATGCCCAATTGTAGAATGACGAAATTCATCATAGAAACACTCAGCTATTTTTACACATACTGATCTAAAAAATTACAGCGAACAGATACATATCAAGCTATGCCTAGATGTTGCCGACGCAACGCAAAGTATTATAAACACATTAGTTTAAACGCTCGTCGAAAATGATGGGCATCACCTATGGTGATAACAGTAATTTGTTCTGGAAAAGCTTCTGAAGATAGACGAATAACAATTAATTATTACATTTTTATTGAAATTATTCGTGATATTAGTAAACTTTCTCTGATTAGGTTCTCGCAGTATATAGCTATGATGTTTTTAAATAATACCTTTTGATTTTATTTGACTGACATTTTTGTTGTTATGAAAATGTTTCTAAGTAAAGCTAAATTTCAATATAACGAAAAATATCATTTATTTGATTGATTTGACGTTTCGTATAATTTTTCTCTAGATTTTAATAAAGTTTCCCGTTTATTTTATCTTCAGTAAAAAAAAAAATAAAAGAAAAAATAAACCCTTATGATATGTAGTCACTTGGTTTCAGCAACTGCTACAGCGAAACAGCGCAAACATTTAATTTGAACGATACCTTTATCTCTAGTACGCAACAGACCTCTAGCTGCATCACATTTTCGCTTGATTTGAACAACATAAATGCAAATTTAATCAAATTCAATTATATATTTAAAATTTACATTTCTTTTTTACAGTATAAACATAAATCAAGTCAATACATTTATTCATTTGAATTTTGCTGATTAGCTAAACAGCGCTGAGGTGGCAGATAGTCTAACTAACACTTCGTGCATTGTCTATACTCTCCGAAGATGGCCGATGTATCGAGGTAAGATCTCCAGGCTCAACGCATTATATTAAAGAGAATCCAGATGTGGTCATACAGAGTATGCGCTGAGGTATAATTCCACGATGATGTTTATCAGTACGCATGGAGTCAACGACACTGTCTACCCACACGTAGTATAGAAACCAATATGCCGCTTGGATGTCGTATATAAGGGTTCAGAGGAATCGAACGTTGGCCAGGAGCAATTTGTAAATGTATAACTCGCTCGATTATTCCTATGACCGGTCCTCTCTACTCGAGCGAGCTGTGACCGCCAGAGTTTCCCCAGGCTCGGTGGTCAAAGGGAGACTCTGTGCACAAACGGCATGAAAATGAAGGGTCGGCAATGCAGGAATAGAGCATAGTGTCTTCGATGATACATCATGGAAAACTATACAGGGTTATACAGCAGAACCATTCACGAATCTGTGGTATCCATGCGAGTGTAATTACTTGCTCTCATTTAAAGGTTGCCTCTGCGTCTTATGAAATGACTGACAACACAACATTAAACCTGTTTCATGTTTTAGAACTTGTACAACGGCTAACGATTAAGAATGTCAACCAAGCTTTCAATTCAGATTTCGTAACTAAACCGCTCAAATACGCCGATTTGATAATGCTTTTCTCCATATTAACCTTTACAGCTAGCGCATCGTATAAGCTGCTTGACCACCTCATCGAATCTCAGGGAACGTTCATAACGTAATATCGTAGATGACCTCGTAATGAAGGTGCTTGATTTGCATAAACACTGGCGGCGAAGACGTTCGCCGAGTGAATCCAGTCACGGCAACTGTGATGTATTCGGTGGAAACATGACGCAGTAACACTTACATAACATTAGCGGCACCCCTTGCATTAATATGTCCGGCAGTTTGAGCACAACATTTAACTATTGTATTTCAATCGTCTGTAAATTCACGTTGTAAGAATTGCAGCACAACTACATTGGCAAGGGATTATAATTATTTTGAAACAATTTGCGATCACAAACTCCAAAAACAAAACCCAAGTTGTTGCAAGTGAATAACTGCTCAGAGTATCACCATCACCTAATAAAAACTACCTGTTTATTCTCTAACGTCTCATGTGCTTCTAATTCGTCGCAATCTGTCAGTTCTATCTTGGTCGAGATCTACTACCTCTGAACTGCCATCAAGTATTTCGGCCTCCTCGCAACTGATACTTGCTTTAACTCTTCACATTATGTATTATTTAACCTTTCTTGATTTAATCTTATGTCACTGTTTTGATATGCATTACCTTCATGATTTTTTTTGATTTTTTTTTTGATTTTTTTTTTATCGATAGTTCGAAATTCTTTAAATTTGTCATAGTTCAACACTGCGTAACAATATATTTTTTGTTTCACTGGCTGTGGAATAATGGCAAACAAAATACAATATGAAAATAAAATTCATTCATCCGAAATTAATTCCTAAGATCAGCAAAAAGAATATTCCCAGAGCGATAGAAGAAGGAATGACGAAATAAGGCGACAACTCAATAATTCATTTCTGTATGAGAGAACTTCCAAAAAAAAAGGGGGATAATTTGACTGACCAAATTCTAAGGATGGGTAATGACAGATTTCCGAAGCTTGCCTTGCTTGTACCATCCTACTAAATGATGAGGACATTGCTAGACCCTGGAAGAGATGGTTAGAAAAATGAGGTCAGAACAGGGTTTTGGCCTATCCAAAGAGGATGTGAGTAAACAATTTCATTGTTGTTGCTGGTATTATTTCATTTAATAGTATTCGTCGATTTCTGTTAACGTCCTACGTCATTAACTTTACTAAATTTTTGCCACATGAAACTGTAATTTTTAAATCGAATTTGGTCGCTATATTGGGAATGGCGTTGTGACATCACGCTTACGACTAATATTGCGTAAATCTTTTACATTTTTGTTATATGATATTATTTATTGTTTATCTAGTCATGTGGGTAGGATATAGTCTAGCTTCAAAGTTATAAAAAAAATTATGATACGCACAAAATCGTAATATTAACTTTGACATAGTTCCTCACCATCCGGGAATCGAGCAACACTGACTTTTATATTTCTATATATAATGGGCTGTTCGTTCCATTCAGTCTTTTAATATTTCAACCTAGCTCCAAACTTTAAAAAGTTTCTTTCTAGTTCCAACGTCGTGTTATAACGACATTTGTGCTGCCACCGTACTGCTTTTAGCACCTTTGTGAAATTCCTTTTATTTTTTTTGGCACAAAAGCATGAGATGTTTGTGAAATTCTAAGAGGTCTATGTTTAAAAATAGACCAAAAATTTTCTTTGGAGCATATGCATCAGTGTAAGACTACCAATGCATACGAGCATAATATAGTCCCACTACGGTAATGTTGACGGCTGAGACTATGGAAAGTGTTTTGGCGACACTCGTGCGGCGAGACATTACGGGGTGTAGCGTGTGAGTTGCGCGTCGGCAGAGGTCAAGTGAGCGGCGCGGCGGTTTGACTCATCCAGACGAGAGACGTGTCGGTGGCAGCCCGGCCGACACAATGGCCGCGTCACCGCTCGAGCACCTCACTCTGCTGTCGCCGGCAACACGCGGCACGCGACACCCTGGCCCTTAGCACCACTCAATTACTACTCTCACAGAGCTTCCTAAATGCGTCTATGAGCAGAGACTAGCGTGCTGTGCGATAATATAAACCAGGTGGCTCGCTGATTGATGCGTGTGTCATTGTGGTAGGAAATTAATTCTCACTGCATCACGAACCGGTAACGCCCTCCTGTTTCTAAATATAATGCAATACACCCTTGTTCGGAAAGTTATTTGTATTCTGTTCTTCGTTTACTAGACCGCAATGTATTTTTCCTTCTGTGATTCTGACGTGATTTAATTGACCCCGCATCATTTCTTTCTCTCCGCGTGTATGTCCGTGACTGCCATATATAACAATTTTAAATGAAACGATTCCTTTGCAATGTTCAGTTTCTTGTTACCGATATGATTGTTGTCTACCTTATTAGTTATAAACAGTCTTAAATTATGACCTACTCTTTCATGGCTTCTATAAGCCTGCAAAATTGAAGAAAATAGTTGCAGTAATTGATCCATGATAAATGTGAAAAGCGTTTTACATTCCACGAGAAATCAAGGAACTAAAATTATATCTCTATGATACATCTAATTCTGGATAGTAGCTTCTTAATACGCAAACTTGGATAATAATGATCTGTTTTTCACGGAATTTAAGGTTTAAGTTCTTATTTTCATTTTGACAACAACGTACTACTAAAGAGTAATCATAAGTCATAATCTATAAGTTAAGCTGAATATCTATTTTTTATAAAACTAAAGCTTCAAGTTGCTTAATAGCACCAGATAATAGCTAAAAAGCTAACCTCCTCTTTAGTTTTCAGGAATGTAATAGTTACCGCCACAAACGGCAAAACTAACTTTATCGTTATAGTATGACTCATACATATCATTTTTAAAATAAAACGCATGACCAAAAATACGCGAATAGTAGCTATTCGATAAAACGTCAACACAGTGTACATCGTTGGTAATAACTGTGTTGTTCTAAAAAATACGAGAGTTGTTCAAATTAAAAGTGTCGTATATGCTGCTCAAGTAACATACTCGTACAACAAGTAATATGTATATTACTATCCTTTGACATTATCTCCTTCATTTTCATTGTAATAGAAGCATCATTCCGGTAAACTGTGAATTATTTGGTTAAAATAATAAGTTCTTCCTATATCTTAAGTATTCCAATGCAACTTTTGGAACTTTTTCATAGGCCATCACAAGATTTTATTCTTCCTCTTATATGTGAATGAGTCGATTGCTTCCGTTGGCGAAAGGTGTTGTTGGGTACGTTGTTTCTATATGCATATTCCCAGCCCCCAGTCTACTCCTCATGAATCATACATTTCACGAACAAAACTAGTCCTTACCTTTAAGGGCATATTCCACAGAGGGGTCGAGAAATGCGAATACGGACTAGAGACTCGCTTTGAAACTTGCCTGTTTGAAAGCAAGTGTTATGGCTCCCATGCAGTAAAAACAGGATAACACAAAAAGGGGGGGAGGAGTGCGAGGATGATAACGAATATATCCGCCTAAAGTCATTTGGTCCATTTTAAAAATGATAGCTGTCAGTCTTCTTTCCAGCTGTAGACATGTATGTTGATTAGGGATATAAGTCTAAATATTTACATGTAACTTGGCGATGATGTAAGGATAAATTATATGAAGTTAATTACAGTTTACCAGAATATTAAATATGAAGTTCACGATAATTCCGGAAGTACCTCGCTTTGATGTAATAAAGGTAGAGTTGCTTCGTTTCCTACCTGAGGTCTTTACTAATATGAACATGGCGTAGTAAACATCATGTCTGGACCGCTTCGCCCTTCAAGAGAAATCCAGTGGAAATCACCTTCCTCTCCTCACTTGAAAACATACTCAACTTGGCCTAAGTTACCGTTCAGTACATTCAAATTTCATTCCATTGACTTCGTCGTGATCCTAATATCACTTGTCCTGTTGTGGCATACTGTTAACAAAGAAATGTTGGCTGTTGCTCGAGTACTGTTGCAAGTTGTTGATCGCAGTTAATGTAAGTTTCACCGGGTAAGTTAACACTTCTGTCGGAGGCAGTGAAAACTAAAGAAAATTACAAGTTTTTAAAATGAATGGGCTCCTACTTTTCTGTCCCTCTTTGATTTAGTTTGATTTGTGTATTTACCACCGAAAGTGACGTAAAATAATTGTTGAAACATTTATAATGTTTAAAACCAATAATAAATCTGACGAATTAAACATAGCATGTATAACAACATTTGGAATTCAAATAACTAATATGCTAGCGTACAATGTAACATAGAATGATACTGGACATGATCGGTAGTATGAAGGTGTCGCGAAAACTGCGCCCAGTGAAATTTGCGGCAGTGAAATCTGCGGCCAGAATTCTCAACAATGTTGTAGCGGTATGTTTATTATAGAATAGGATCAAAACTGGTTGTATTGTTAAAAGCCGCCCCGCCGGCGCTCTGAACGGATTGCTACGTTTGTAGCCAATGTTTCTAAACAGCAGGTTGACACTACAGATGTTTTATAGTTTATAACTGTTATTAAAATACAAGTTTTATTCTTGCTTAAAAGACGTAGAAAAGAATTGTAATAACGAGGCAGGTACTTACAGAATCGTAGTAGATTTCATGCAAAATCTCCCTTTGCCTCACATTTACTAGTTCAGGAGGCCTCGCATTCGGGAGGACGGTGGTTCGAATCCATGTCCGGGCATCGAGATTCGGGCGTGTAATGAAAAATGATTTGTTCACGTAAAAACTTCCAGGCCACGATTTAGTGAGACCAGGTCGGGTCGTCTAAAGGGGCGTATAGAGTGATTAGGACGGCGCGGCATGACACAAAGAGAAGAGTTATTGGCCGCAGATTTCGCAGATTTTAGGTTGGCCGCAAATTTCACTGGTCGCAGTTTTCACATATCCAGTATGAAGCGGGTGCTACTGTTAAATATTTCTAAGAGAATTACAGCTTTAATTTTTTTTAATGTCAACTATCAATAAAATCGTAACACCATTATAAACTGCTTCTACTTTATGGTGATATGGTGATCTATGAGCCCTGGAGAATTGTTGCACGGATTTAGTTCCAAACGTTGTGAAAAAATCTCGCAATGCAGGTGCGAGCTACCAGTAGAAAAACAAGAGGAGCTTCATGGGCTCACATCCAGAATCATAGCGCTCAGTTGTTCTTGCAGACGCGATTAGAGGTCCTTCCTCCATACCTGTTCTCCTGCTGCTGCAAATCCACTCCTTTGGCGTTCCATCCAAAGTTATATTGCTCAAAAAGTCGACACCTTTAAGGAATCTGTTGACACATATCAAACAGTGGCAGGCCAAATTGTGTTTTATGAATTCAATCAATTACCATCTACTTGTTGCGAGGAACTCATACTGAAAAGTTCTAATTTTTAGCTTGTTCTTGCCAATTAATGATAGTATAATGATAATTGATCTATTTACGTTTCTGTGGTTTCCTTTGTATAACACTAAAATACAATACAGATTTCGATAAACTTTGATACTTTGTAGTTATTTGTTTCTGATAAAATTACAGAATACAGAATTAAAGTATACAATCAGAATTACGTTGCTTTTTTTGCTCTGTCACACGTAATGTAAAACTAACGTAATGATTCATCAACGTAAAGTTAGTGCTTTCATTGTGTTTGGTCAACAGCAAAGTACTATTTACTTTGTAAGTTACCACCAGGGGCTACCGTTGTTGAAGATAAGGCCGCTCCATTAGCTCTGTTGGATGTGGCCCCGTGATGGTGTCCAGCGCTGACAAGGGGTTAGTTGGTCCGAGTCTTTGTGATGGAAGAAATTTTTATTATCAGATTTGGACGGCAGAGTAGCAAATTTGATGATAAATAATTCCTAATCACCAGATTGTGCACCAAGTTCCTGGTTGAATCTCAAATTTCTCCGCAGTGCATATGAAGTGAGGGCATACGACCCTTCTGTTATTGATTCGTCCATCAGATGCGGACGTTAAGCCTGACGACCCTTTTGGCGTCATTGGAAAAGAAGGCTTGAATGGACCTGCACTGCTTTCAAGCCTCTCCCTTTTGTCATCTCTACTCCACAACACGGAACACGCACGCTCTCACCGTACTCCACACTTACAAAACTTACGGACATTGACACACGGCGGAATGTAACGGAAAAAACCCTAGTTAATCTGCCCAGACGTTGCAATGTAAGAATACACATCTCCCATGTTAGGCACCTAGGCTCGGGCACAGGCAAGGCGTTCGTAAGAACAGTGTTCTACTCATAATAACATACCAAGTAGTGAAAAAATACTGGAAAAATAGGTGTATTACCATTGCTTAATATAATGACAGGATGTGAAAGTTATTACAGATCTTTATAATTTTTATTACTAATTCATCAGTTTAGGTAATATTGTACCGGAGATCACTCCTGCTAGATGAACGCAAGTGTGGTTCCTGCAAAGTTGTTGATGGAGGTGTGGCGAACATCTGCGGGTGGGTCCTTGTAACGGCACGAGCTGGATGCTAAGTCATCCGTGGTCGGGACGCGACCTGGAAGCCTTCCAGGGTCTCGGTTTCAATCAGGCGGCCGCTTTTTACACGCACAAAGAATCCAATCGGTGAGCGCGATATATCAGAGCCCGCCACAGAACTCCGCTTGCCGCGCCGCAAACGTCTGCTTTCTGCAATGCAATTAGTGAGATTGCATGCAGCGACGGTAACTGGACGAAGTAAACTCGTTCGTTCAATGTTAAACATGTTCTTTTGTCTTATTGCACATTAGAACAGTTTTTGGGTTACTACTGCTTTCTAAAAGCAAAAAGTTCGAAATTAATTCTGACGACCCTTATTAGGTGATTCCTAGTCCTTATAAACAACTTAACATTTCCCGTTCCTCTATACTGGTATTAATGGTGCCGCAACGGTTTTGTGGTTCAGGTATAATTTTTTTTTAATCTAATGTGAAGCTTTTTACTTATCTGCGAGGCGTAGTTAAAATACTTCAAAATTCATACAAATTATTTAAAACTTAATTCTAGGAGTCTTGTGACTCTGATGCTTGATCATAGTTACAGTTGTCGAATACCACAAGTGAGCCTTTCGAAGAACAAATGAACTCCGCGCATCTGTTTATTCTATATTATCCCCTTGGTCTGAATAAGATTATGATGTTATTGATATTGATGCATATTTTACTTACAGAACACAAACATATGCCAAATAGAAAATCTAAAAGAAATGTGCATTCCGAGATGGTGGATGTTATTTTTAACGTAAAGTAAGAAATCGCACAGACGAATGCGAAGTTCACTATCTTTAGTTATAAATTGGTAAATTATTCTATTCTGTTTATACATGTGTATGTGAAAATAGACTACTTGTGGTGTACATACGCAGAGAGAATCTTTGTTGGATAGCATATCATTACTGCTGAATGTCCTTTTAAAGTCCCGATCAAGCTTTCTGCTTTGGAGCACCAAGCAATGGAGGAATATTGGCTTGGGAGAGGAGAGTACAATTTGATTTCGAGTGGATCAAGCGAAAAGAGGATCTACCAACTGGATCTGAATAACCATGGCCCAAATTGGAAGTCGTTAAATAGGCTTCGAGTTGGAGTTGGCCGTTCAAAAGGTACTCTTTCCTCATGGGGTGGGAGAACAACCAGATAACACATGTTCAGGCGTGGAGAGAGAAACCATGGTACATCTGTTGTACACAGATCTGAGTGAATGTATCCCAATTTCATCTTCAAACAGCTACTGCCAAAGCCATCATATTGGAGGAAAAACTACCTCATATTTGATGCTGTCATCGACAGGAAAAGAAGAAGAATACTGCTGAGTGTGTGAAAGTGACTATCTGCTGTTCCGTCCGTTCGGCCCCCTACTTCAGCGGGGAATAGCGGTAGAGAATCGTGCTTGCCTAACCTTTAAGTGGAATCACTGTGTTAACTTAATAATTTACAAACAATGAAAACAGGATTCAATTACCAGTTTACATGCGATACTGTGATTATTTAAATCCCCACGCTTAAATTGCACCTTCTAACTTACTGACATTGAAACATAACTGACTGATAATATCACAACGTATTAACTGATCTTAATTTTTATGGACTTTAGTAATACCTGAAAGAAAGAAAATTGAAGCTTTTGAAATGTGGTGCTACAGAAGAATGCGGAAAATTAAGTGGACAGACAAAGTAAGATGATGGGAGAGGAACGAAGTTTGTGTAAGATGCTTACAGAAAGAAGAGACAGACAGGTAGGTCATATTCTGAGACATGCTGGATTGATTAATTTGCTGGTGGAGGGAACAGTTGAAATAAAAACTGTAGAGGAAGACAGAGATTAGACTATGTGAAGCATATAATTCAGGATGTGGGTTGTATGTAGAGATGAAGAGGTTAGCACAGGATAGGAAGAGATGGAGAATTGCATCAAGCCAATCGAAAAAATGACGAAAAAAAAAAAAAAAAAAAAGGCTAATTAAAAAAAATTTGAAAAAATGGCTACGGCTTTACGGCTCATTGACGTTGATGCCATTAGTAGCAGGAAAGGACTGGGAACAAAGAACCGAGAGGAATTTGGCCATGTTCCTTTGAAGAAACATTCCGACATTCGGCAGGAGTAATAGGAGACCATGGAAAACTGGAATCCGTATGGCCGGGCGAGGATTCGAACCTGACTTTCCCAGAATGATATCCCAGTACGCCTTATTGATGTAATTGTTAAGTATCGTATGAAGAACTGCTATGATATATAACTGTTTATCCTTAAAAAAGGGTGCTTAATCGAAAATTATTATCTATTTTTTTTCTTCCGTCATCAGTCTCTCAACTGATGTAATGATACCTTACATTTTTTTTCCTATCTTGGGCTAACCTCTTCATTTCAACGTATCCCTTACCATCTGCTGCATATATTCTAATCTTTGTCTTTCTGTACTGATTTTTGACTAGACTGTTCCCTTCCACTAACAAATTAACCAGTAACACATATAAATATCACCCTACATCCGGTCTCTTCTTCCAGTGAGGATCTTCTATAAATTTCATTTCTCAGTTATTATTTGCAGAAAATGTTAATTTCATACTTTATCCGTCCCTCTAATTTTTCTAATTTATTCTGTTATAGCACCCCATTTCGAACATTTGTCATATAAATTCGAATTGTCATACATCGGTAAAGAGATGTAATTTTAATGAACATTTTAGCTTTTTGCAATCTTCTTTCTGAAAATTTTATTTTCTATGCCGTTTTAAATTAAAATTTCTTGGTTTCATGATCCTTCATAGAATATGTAAATCAAATTTACTGTGTTATGAAAGTTGTGTGGAAGCTCAGTGGTCAATCCAACAAAAACAAAACAGAAACTCTATCAACATGTTGATAGCATCCAAACAGTACAATATTCGCACATTTTAACATCATTTTTCTACAGAATGAGTTTTACTGTATCTCTTTTAAATGATTGCATATACCTAATAGATGTAAAAAAAATAATTACAAAATAAAATAGGTAAGGCACTTGCGAATGTGATAGGCATTGGTTTGGATTCCCAGTAAGACGGTAGGTCGAACAATGACAGAGTTGGCTGGCTAGTGATTAAATACGCATTTGACACTTACTATCAAATAGAATACAAAAATGATACTTTCTAAAGTTTTGTAAGTATTTCTGAACTAATTTCACTTTCTACAATTAATTCATAGTATTTGCTACGCTTATTACTACGGCATAACTTTGAATACTGTGTTATTCCCAGAAAATGTTTCGATAAATCGATATACAAAGAAAGAAATATATCGTTTTTCACTGGATCAAACAAGCATCGGATGGAGGAAACACATTTTTTCGAGGTTCACCCTCTTAAAACTTCCTTTTATCTAACATAAATTCAATTTTTTAACACGCAGTTACTTCAGTAAAATTTAAACATTTTTAATTATTCTACCCTTAGCTTATACACGCTTGCTTTAAGTACATGAAATTCTTACCTCTTGGAAGGTCCACGTAATAGAAAAAGGCGCCCTCGTAGGAGGTTCTGTGGCTCAGTTTACAGTGTCCTGACCCTAATGTGTTGGTGGCGCTAATAGGATACTGCCTCGCTCCGGACGGGGTGTGTGTTATCGCAGAGCCACCCTCCGCACAGCTCGCGGCCCACTTCTTATCGTGCGAGAGTCCGCCACAACTCGTTAAA
Source organism: Vandiemenella viatica (assembly GCA_031002005.1). Classification (NCBI taxonomy): domain Eukaryota; kingdom Metazoa; phylum Arthropoda; class Insecta; order Orthoptera; family Morabidae; genus Vandiemenella; species Vandiemenella viatica. The sequence goes on from JARYHS010013630.1 coordinate 234,719,306, forward strand.
ATAATCTCCCACCCACCGCTGAGTTAAGTGACCCTCCGGACAAGCAAGTATATCTACAGAGCTGGCCGCCCCACCAATGGCATTCAGGGTTTCGTGTTCCCGCAACCTATAAAGTTGAAAGTCTTTGTTGAATTAAAAGAATACAGTCAAATGTCAGTAAAATTAATTAAATCAAACATTAATATAATTAAGAAAGTAATTACTTCAAGAATTTAAAAATTCAAAAGTACTTGAACTTTCACATTGTTTGTGACTCCGTTTTAAATTTCTATCACTGTCCACTTTCCACAGGGTGCGCCTAAAAGATCCTTACGTTAATTTTAAGGCTGCTAGTAAGAAAGTTATTTTCATACAGGAATCATCATTCACAAACATAATTTTAGAAGCGGTACACATTTTCGTCCATGAATCCACTTAAAAATTCGATTACGAAACTGTTTACTGAATAGTAAAAAAATTATATCCTTAAATCAAAAGTTTAAGACATTAATGGTGTAGTAATGATAGCTATGAGGTGATTGTCGCTCCTGTTTTCAAGGTTGTTACAAATTTTCAATAGCTCTGAAAATTTTCAAGGTAGTTTTTCACCTCTAAAAATTTTGAAGACAATTTTTCTTCCACAAACAGCGCAAAACAGTGAAGGTGCTACGGAATAACTTTTATTTCAATTACTAGTTAATAATAGTCAAATTAAACATACATCGTTATTCACAAATAAGAAATTCGAAAAACTAAATACCTTGCAAGTGAATAAAATATACCATAAAATTGTAGATGATTAATATTAATTTGGTACCTGGGTAGATTGAGGACATGGTAAGGTAACGGAATCTTCTTTCTCTCTTAAATCAAGACGTCGAATTACAGGCCTGCTACCAACGTGACTTGAATGTTAATGAATAGCTGCAACGCCTCTGCGACGAGAGAATTGTTCTTCTCTAATTGAAAGTTCAGATTCAGAGGGCTGAATCTGCATCCCAGACAGACAGTCACGTTTCCCTGCAAGAGTGTTGCTAACTGTTATTCCCTAACTGTTTATTTGACTAAGCGCGGAGAAAATTGAAAAAATAACTTCTGCAGTTTGTATTCATTATATCCTAGTTTACTTTCTTGTATCTTTTAAAACGTATAGACCTTACATAATTACTCGCTTCACCAGAAGATGGTGACAACGATTGAGAGCGCCGAAATATTGTGTAATTATAACACTCCTATAACTCGGCTAGTCACCGGAGAACAATATTTATATACGTATAGAACTTGTTAAACGAATTTGTAATTGTAATATTCATCTAACAAGTGATTTAAAGCTGTTTAGCTTAGAGTACATTGCGTATTAATTTTCTGATAAAAATTATACACCAAAAGTCAACTGACAATTACAGGCTCAAATATGGACTTTTTTTGTCGCTCCTCTCCAGGTTATTCCTTGCATGTTAATCATTTTATCTCATCAAGGTCTACAAGGTACTATTCATCACTAAAACTTGCACTAAACACCGGAGTTATTTTCACTCGCATATGTTTTATATCTTCGTAAAATTTTACCTTCATAAATCATAAAGACGTTTCCTCAAAAGTGGAAAGCACATCACAGGATCGTTAAAACGTTTTTCAACCATCAGGCAGCAGTACTACATATGGTGCGTTATTTCCGTTTTGATGTTGATATCAGTCACATAAAAATTTGAAACAAAACAATAAGAATCAATGTCCATTCTCGGATCCAGTAAATATAACGAGTGATTTTACAATTTAATTTAAAATTAAGTAATAAACATGTGAAAATAAATATAATAAAGTGGCAGTTTTCGTAAATGTGACTTTGTGAAGGAACTGTTGTTTTGAAAAATTACCATACTTATTTCATCTTTTTAAAAGGATGTTGACGAAATGATTTAAATTCAATTTCTTTAAAAGACAACTATACTCTTAAGCGTAATGAAACGATTCCATGACTTCTGTGTATTGTCTGAATGATAGATCCCAGTCTTGATAAACTTGATATCAGATCTTTAATAACTTAAGTATAAAGGATTAGTGATTATCACAAGGTACAGCATGAAAAATGGAAGAAAGTCTACAACTCTTGAAAAAACGCTTTACTTGTAAGATGTTCATTAAAGTGGAACTCAGTGTAGTTGAAGCAGCTAGGCTTATTATTACAGAGCGATGCGAAACAGGGATGTAATTTATTTAGGGTAAGGTCCAGTATCAGATTCCGTTATGAATGTCGAATTCTGAAAGACTGAATAAAAAGTAAGAGGGATAGGAACGATGTGTTTACTAAACATTGTTGCAGTGATTCTCGAAATTCTTAACAAAGATTGATATCACTTGGATTGTACTTTGTACATTGAACGGCTGCCTGCTTTTACACTGCCTGCTATAACTTGTAACAATACATCTGAGGTCTTGTCAGTACCTAAACATAAGACTGTTTGAAGAACGTATGGGTAAGAACAGCATTTTCACAAACAAGAAATTAAAATCTCGTGAAAGTATGTAAAAATATTACTTTGATTTATCAAGAAATGGAAAGGTAAGTATGTTGGAAGAAACCGTATAACATTGATTCACATGTTGATTACGATTAAATTTACTGTCTACATTCGCCAGCAGCATTGGCCATAGTGGAACGTAGGAGCAAACGCACTAGACTGAAACTAATGTCTGTGAATTCCCTTAAAAATGTCAAGTTAAAATGTCAAGTTGTGAAGATAGTTACTGATCAACAAGTATCAGTGTGTGCAACAACATAGGATTGAATAAAAAAGGAAGAAACTTTATAAGCTTTTTACTCATGATTCTGTTAAACAGCGTCATCAAAACATATTCACTAAACTTCTCATACAGTCATAGTCTACACAATCGTGTATATATTAAAATTTTCCTGAAGTTAGTAATATTCCTAAACCATTTAACCCCCCAAATGATATTTATTAATACATTACTGCCAGTAATATTTCGATTCTACTGTAACGGCTTCGTGTATCCGCTCATAGACCCCACCATTTGTACTTCATTGGAATTATTTAACGGCTTTCTGTTTGCCAATCAAACCAAAAAGTCAATAAAATCCATCTACCTTTTCGGTTAACGAAATAATTACCGTTTGTATGATATTTATATTGAGCGTAACAATAAAATTATAAGTAGTGTGGTGTTCCCAGATTAGAAGTGAAACCTCTTTGTGCTAGTAACTTTTTTTGTTGGGGTTTCTGTTTTTAATTAACTATCTTTTTTATATATATATAAATGAATGCAATTTTTCTCGGCGTTGTTTATTTATAAAAGTTTCTCGGGAAACAAATCTAGTTTGTTTCCCAAGAAACGTTTATAAATATGTTTTTTTTTTCAGTTAAAGTGAATTATATTATCCCAGTAAAAAAGCTAGGTGCGTCGGAGCGAATCAGTTGCAGTTATTTTTACATGGCTACCTCACGTTCCCGACATCTCGTATCATAAACAGGTCCATTTAGGCTTCAAGTTACTCATATGTTACCTATATCAACATTACCACCAGCAAAACCCAGCATCCATCACGCCGTCACCACTCGTATGTAATACACTGAGGTGACAGAAGTCATGGGATAGCAATATGCAAATATATAGAAGGCAGTAGTGTCGCTTATAGATTGTATAAATGATCAGTGTAGGACCTTCATTTGTCATCAAATTCTTCGTATGAGAAGGTTGACTATGTGATTATGGCCACACGACGAGAATTAAACCGAGCGTGGTGGGTAAACGGTTAACGTTCTGGCCTCGCATTTGGGAGGACGCGGGTTCGAATCCTTGTCCGGGCATCCAGATTTGGGTTTTCCATGCTTTCCCCAAATCACTCCAGGAGAATACCGGGATGCTTCTTTCAAAAACGTCATGGCCGAATTCCTTCCATTTCCTTGTCCCCAGACCAATCCCGCCTCTAATGACCTAACCCGTCGATGAGGCATAAAGCAATAAAAAAAAAAACGAGATTTCGAACGCGGTATTCTAGTTGGAGCTAGACGCATGGGACATTCCATTTCAAAAATCGTTACGGAATTCAACATTCCGAGATCCACAGTGTCAAGAGTGTGCCGAAAATACCCAAATTCTGGCATAACCTGCCATCATGGACAACGCAGTGGTCGACCGCCGGCACTTAACGAGCGCGACCAGCGACGTCTGCGTAGACTTGTGAGTGTGAACAGACAAGCAGCACTGCGTGAACTAACCGCAGAAATGAATGTGGGACGTCCGACGGGCGTGTCCGTTAGGATAGTCAGGTGAAATTGGCTTTAATGGACTATGGCAGCAGAAGACCGACTCGGGTGCCATTACTAACAGCACGACATCGCCAACAGCGGCGCTCCTGGGCTCGTGGCCATATCAGTTGGATCGTAGACGAATGGGAAAAGTGGCTACGTCAGATGAGTCACTATTTCAATTGGTAAGAACTGATGGAAGGGTACGAGTTTGGCGCAAACCCCATGAAGCCATGGAACCAAGTTGTCAACAAGGCACTGTGCAAGCTGGTGGTGGCTCCATAATGGTGTGGGCTGTGTTTACATGGAATTGATTGGGTCCGCTGGTCAAACTGAACCGAACGTTAACTGGAAATGATTACGTTCAGCGACTGGGAGACCACTTGCAACCATTCATGGACTCCATTTACCCAAACATCGATAGAATTTTCCAGGACGACAGTGTGCCATGTCAGCGGGACATAACTGTTCGCGATTGGTTTGAAGAACATTCGAAACAAGATCTTTACGCAGGATGATTGACAGCTGCAAAGTTTATAAACTCGTGTTTTATGTCCACCTATAGGAAATATTGAAAAACGCTCCAAGTCAGTTACGTCGGCCCCCTTCACACCAGTGTCATACCGATACAGAAGAAAGTAAGTTATTTCATTTCGTATGTCACTGTCCGAAACCACATATTCACTTCGGCGGCTTAAGGTATACACACACTAGCTAACATGTTGCTTCATACGCATATAGTCGGTGATTGCTTCCATATAAACATCTTATATTACCCTAAATCAACATACGCCGCCTCGCTGCCAATTCCATATCATTATAATATCTGTCTCCATTAACGACTAGCATTAGTCCACATCATTCGGTCATTATTTGATATTACGCCACATGAGGCACTTAAATGTTTTTGGCGAGTCAACCGCGCACCTAACATAATCGACAATCACAATACTAGAAGGGAATGGTCGAAAGTAAAATTACAATACCTTCAAGGTGTACAAGCTTTCAGCTAACGACCCTTACGTTCCTTGAACAATCCTAACATTTAGTTACTAAACGCACTTTCAGAACTACCTCCCTACTTGCTCTTGTAGCTGGCGTTATCCCTCATCAAATGTTAATACTATTATACAATGGCTATGTTATATAACTTGTTGAAATTAATGTTTATACTAAAATTTGCGATCCTTGGCGCACCGTCTCCATGTTACACCAGACACTTTTTTACTCTTTAACTGCCATTTGGTTAGAAGCATATGTTGTGTTTCAACAAAATATTTTACTTCATAGTGTAATGAGAGTGTTTTGTTGTTAATGAGATGATATTCAGATGGAATTATGTACATTTGTAAATTTCACTCTGGCTCCTAAAATTTCCTGATAACTTCGCTACTCTCTCATCTGATCTAATGTACCGATAACAGTGTTTCTATTTGATGAGCATTTCGTCTATGTCGTGACTGTATCTAAACTGTTAGTACTACCTACCGGAAGTAATCTACATTTTAACCTGGAATTTCACTCAAACAAACTAAAGATTTCTCAGGCATCATAGCCAGGTTAAGGGCCCTTAAATATTACGGCCGAGACTTAGATTCAAACCATACACCTAACATTCCTCGATCTAAAGCACAGTTTTTGGTTCAGCTATAATTTACAAAACAAACGGGTGTATATATAGTTTTCATCCAGATTTAAATAAACCAATGAATAAAATACGTTGCAGCATCACAAAAACATATTCTTTTTCTCAAACTAGAGGTTGATAACTTTTCGTGTGGAAAGAATATAATTGCTAACATTGAGTATCGGTTCCAAAGAATTAAAAAATTAATTCTAAGCTCGCTAAATAATGTCTTCAGGTTAAAAATTAAATGTTTGATCTGAAATTCTCATTTTTATTGGTGAAAACTCCGTAGTTGACGAATATAACTTATCTTGCGGTTCCAACGTAATGAGAACGAATTTGGATAAACTATGAATAGTACAATTTTTTTCGGCATTTAAAGTGAAATTTTCGAAAATTTAATGCAGATTGTTGAATTCTATACACTACAGTGAATTAAGAACGAAAAAGTCACAAATGTTCCGGTAAAAATTTAAACACGGTTTTAGTTAAGTGTTTGGAATATTACGCATGACATTCTATCCCTAGTGACCTCTTTAAAAGATCAACATACCTTTTATAAGTAACGTGTTCTTTCTAGTTCAGATAAGATATATAAATCAATAACACGTCATTAAAAATTATATTTTTTTAACTTTATTAACGCGTAAATTATGAAATCATGAGATTGCTTTTTTCAGCAACTTTATTTAAGTGTGCATGTTTAATATCACAGAAAATAAATTTCGAAACATATTTCTTAAACATATGGTCATAATCAAATATATATGGATAATCCAACATAAAATATTGGCAAAATCGCATATACTCTGTATACTATAATGTTTGATTTTTTCATTTCAGTCTTTGTCAATTTAGCCCTCTCCATAAAAATTCTCATAAAAAACGCCTTCTGTCACAAAATATACAAAACTTGTAAATCGGAACTTGTAATCTCCACTCATTTCCACGTAATATCCGCAGTTAACATGTAGCTCACGCAAACTTGAGATTCTTATCAGAACGAGGTTAAAAAAATAATTAATACTATATACTCATATTACACCCACTGAGATTGAAAACGAAAAGAATTTCTCCTTGTAATGAAAAATGTACGCTAATTGCAGTGTACAGTAAATGAAGTAAATGAATGGGCGGCTATCTGTAGGAAATACTTATGCAAATTGCCGTGGCCCGGCCGCAGGCGCAAACCACCTCCCCGCGCAGCAGCAGGAAGTGGCGCAGCCATCACCAGAGGGCCTGCTGTGCTCTGCGGCGCCTGCTCTATCTCGTCCCGACGCGGCGGGCTGGCGCGCCGCGACCTATCCCCCCCACCACCAACTCACCCCCACTCACTAGCCCTTCCCACGTTCTACTCGACGTCGGACGCATTCTCCACGCCAGCCCAACCTCTCCTTAGCGCAAACAGCCGCACACTCAGCGCTCTGTCTGATTTGATAACCCAGTTTCTGCAGCATTACGGTCGTCAGTTTTGCTTTAATTAAAAACTTGGTAGGAGGAAGCTTGGAGTCTCGACCGAGAAAAGGAACCCTTTCCCTGCCGTCGTCGCCTGGAAGGCTCCAGCTACAACGTAATCGGCTAAATCGTCCGTAAAGTTTCCGCCACGTCAGCGAAAGAAGCTCCCTCCACGCTGGAATCGCGTAGGCATGTCCCCACCACCGTAAAGAGTAGGGAAAACCTCCGAAGTGGCAACAAATTGTCCCCCAGGGAGCAATTTTATTCGCCGCCCGCTTCAAGTTCTAAAGCCATTAAAAATATGAACGCAGGAGAGTGTAATCCTTAAAACACTGTGTAGATCCATCAGTCGAGTTTCCTTCCAGTAACGACAAAATATTGCTAGTCATCAGCTACTGGATACTTATGGTAACCATCATCGGAATGGGTGTGTGCAACGTGAAAGTTTTCTAGCTCGTATGGAGGATTTTCAGTTTCTTCCAGATGTAAATTACAAAAATAAATCATATATTGAAAATACATACAGGTGAATTATGATAATATTAAACCACAAACTAAGTTATTGAGAATGTCTCTGCCAATAATCACGATAAATTTAAGAGTTCCTAAAGAATAACCGTTATTTAAAAACGGTAAGGCAACATTTTATGTATGTATACTGTGATTTGTTTAATAACACAAAGTATCTGGCTGACACTCACAAAACATTCGGAACACGAGTCTTCTTCAGCTTTTATAATAAAGTCTTCGCACTTTATTAACGTAAGGAATAAAGGAAAATAATCTTTATATATAAAGCTGAATGTATGTTTGTTTGTTTGTTTGTTGGTTTGTTGGTTTGTTTGTTCTTCATACAAATCCACAGTTTTTATCCGTTCTCGATGAAACTTTGCACACTTATCCTTTGAAACAAGGAGAAAAATACTGTCTACATTTTGTTGAAAAATTATCTGTATAAATAACACATTTGTCTCATAACTTCGAAATACGGTGGTAGACAGACACTTTGGATGTGGACGACTGCGTACCGAGATTCCGCGTAGTGGCCTGTCAGCTGAGTGGCGAAGTTCGCATCGAGCCGCCGTCGCGTGCGGTTGCTCGATACTTTCCTCAAGCGAGGTCAGTGAGTGTATCAGTGAAAACTTAGCTTGTGGTTTACGATAGTGAAAATGGAATCGACGATACGGAAGAATACACTGAAATTTGCGTTCGACGCGAAGGAGACAAGACCACGTGCATATGACTTCCATGAATGGCTGTATGAAAAATTCGACTTGACAGACGCAGATGTATACGGAATCCAAATGGGACTTCTTGACTTATGCAGTATACGTTAAATGACAAATGACAACTTGTGCAATACTATCGTAGAGAAAACTGGAGGGAAAGCCGACTACCAGAAACCCAGATGAAACCGTAAGTACCGTATATATAAGCCACGCAGGGCTGGGGCTACGATCAGTAAGAGTCTTTAATGTACCATTTGAAATTAGTAATGCTAGTGTAACGGCAGCAATCCGAAGCTATGGTGAAATAATAACGGCGACCGACGAAAAATGGAGCCCTAAGTTCAGATTCCAAGCAAACAACGGCATACGGTGTGTGAAATTGATTTAAAAAAACATATACCTTCCTATATAATGATACAGGGTTTCAAAGCATTAGTAATATATGAGGGACAACCGCGCACATGCTCTGTTTGCAATGAACCTGGACATCTAAGATCTGAGTGTACAAAACGCCGACCATTACAACTTCCAAGAGTAAAATTGTCAACATCAGAAACTATAACAGCAAATGCTACAATCGCGGAAGCGAGTAAGGAAAGTAGCAACACAGCGTCTTATGCAGAAGCCACGGCACAAGTCAACAGTGTAAACATAGGCCACACTGTAACATCAGCATGTGAGCCACACACAGAAACGTTGGAAAACACGGAAATCATGGAGATCGATGTAGAGGACAACTCGGAACAGCTCGGCGGTAAACAGGAAACACAAGCCGAAAAAATCTGGACAAGAAGAAGAAGAAACGAAGAAGAAGAACCGGAACAGAAATTACATGAAAAAGAAATAGAAGAAGAGAGTATCCCAGAACATGTCATACACATAGAAACATTTACAAATAAACAACTCACCAGGCAGAAGAAGATTCCGAAACAAAACAACGGATTGAAATGCACAGCTCAACGATCAATAACAAAGCCGAGAAAGAAATAAGCGAGAAGAGAATAACAAGACAATCTAGCAGAAGTGCAAATAAGGATGGCGCCAATACCGCAAGTCAATACATAGCAAAAAAAACGCCGAGCTCTCAGTGAACGACTCGAAAACAACGGCAAACCAGTAAAAAGAATAGCAGAGAAAGTAGAACGAACAACAAATAACGCCAAATCAGGACAAGAAGAAGAAGAAGAAGAAACAACCAAAGTTAGAATTGGACAAGACACACCAAAATACGTAAACGATCAGAAGATAAGAGAAGAAGATAAACCAAAACTCCTCAGTAAAGACAGCTGGTACGAGGAAGTAATGGAGGGATCTGATGAGACGTAAAATAACCAATGACAAGCAATCAAAGTTATAGCATTGCAACTATAAATATGAACAGAGTAATTACGCCATTCAAAATAAAATGCCTAGCGGATTATATTAAACAAACAGTATTGACATCGCAATGTTACAAGAAGTGACTTTTACGGAACTAAACATCCCTGGATACGATGGAATAATCAACTACTCCAAAGAAACCAACACGGGAACGGCCCTCGTGATTAGAGAGGGAATTGAGACGGTTAGTACAGAAACATTAACAAACGGCAGGGCCATTGCAACTACAATAAATAACACGCGAATAATTAATGTTTACGCCCCCTCTGGCAATAATATCGAGCCCAAAGAGCACACTTCTACAAAACAGAGCTACCCTATCTCCTGCGAAATACCACAGGTGCAATAATAATGGGAGGTGACTTTAATTGTGTACTAAGCCAAAAAGATCAAACCCCAAATTTCAATGGGTGCAGGGAGCTGACTAACCTCATTCGAGGGATGGACTTTCACGACGCTTGGGAATGCATTCACGGAAATGCCAAAGCCTACACATATGTCTCAAACAACTCGGCAAGCCGACTCGACAGGATCTACGTAACGGAGACCCTCCGAACCAAAACAACCAGTGCAAACATTTTTCCTCTAAGCTTTTCAGATCACAACAGTATGCAATGTACTGTCAACATGCAGAGGGCAACCAGTTAGCAGAGGCAAAGGATTCTGGAAATGTAACATCTCTATGCTTGAAGACCCGGCGCTAGACGAAGAAATCAAAAGTGTCTGGGACGAATGTCTAAAAAACTGTAAAAAATATAAAAGCACACTATCTTGGTGGGTTGAACATGTGAAACCAAACTAAAACGAACCTTAATCTCCTGGGGGACACAAAAGAACTATTGGATGAAGGGCACAATTGAGTATTATTACAGATGCATCAAGGAATTATACCAAGAGCCCACCATAACTGTCAATACTAATATAAAAAATAAAAAAATACAAAGCCAAGATCCTATCATTACAAAATATGCAAGCAAACAAACTTCTGACAACTTCAAAACCGACTGACGTCGCAACCAAAGAAACGGCAGCCTTGTACCACCTTATAAGGAGCACAAAAAGGAGTAAAAAAACTTTAATAACCAATATAATTAAAGAAAATGGTGAAAACATCAAGGACGGAAGAGATATAATTAAAGAAATTACCACGCATTATAAAAATATTTTAAGTCAACTCCAACTAGTACGGCGGCAATCTCCGATTTAATATCCAACTCAAGTAACACAGCAAGTGTGGAAGAATCAGCAACTCTAACAAGAATTTTTGACCAGGATGAAATTCATACATCGATAAACAAAGCAGCAAGAGGGAAATCCCCAGGACCGGATGGGTTACCCATAGAATTTTATATTCATTACTGGCCCATGCTAAGAATAAGTTAACAGAGATTCTAAACGACTTATGGACAGAGGATAATCTTCCCACCGCCTTCACAGAGGGCATCATAGTGCTAGTACCCAAAGGCAACCAGATCAAAAAAATCAATGAAATACGACCAATAACTTTGATAAATTCAGACTTTAAAATACTAACGAGAATCCTCAAAACTAGACTGGAACCCCTCATGGAGAAAATCTTAGGACCTCATCAAACCAGTGCTATTCCCGGACGTAGCATCTTAAATACTGTGTGCGAATACCGTGATATTATCAGCATAAACGCAGAAAAAACAAACGCCATCAGCTCTACTATTCCTCGATTTTGAAAAAGCTTTTGACCGAATTGAACATAATTACCTCTTAAAAATCATGGAACATAAAGGATTTGGCTCCCCATTCGTGGAAGTAATAAAGAAAATAATTACAAACACACATTCAAAACTTCTTATCAACGGACACCTGTCAGCGCCTGTCAAGATAGAAAGATCGATAAGACAAGGATGCCCGCTATCAATGATCCTGTACGCACTGGCAACGGAACCCCTGCTTGAGAAATGTCACCAAAATTTAACAGGCATTAATCTAAACGGATACAAATTTACATGCAGAGGATACGCAGACGACATTTGTATAGCCGAAACTTCAGCGGAGGACATCCAAAAAACGTGGGAAATAATCACAACGTTCACGGAAGCAACAGGCGCAAAACTTAACCCAAAGAAAACTGCACTGCTCCAAATAAGTGGAGCAGAGATCCCACCTCCAACAGACATCTGGTACGAGCAAGTAGAAGAACATAAGACATTAGGCATTGTTTTTCAAAAGAACATTATGAAAACAATAACTAAAAACTGGCTCATAACACTACCAAAAATTAGGGCTGTTATAAACATGCACTGTGATAGAGATCTGGATGCAATACAGAAGGCTAAAATCGTACAAGTATCTTTATTGAGTAAAATGGTCTACATCGCCCAAGTACTGCCGATACCCGACACAATTGCAGATCGGATACAGAATCTGCTCGGGTGGTTCGCAAGCAGGGGTAAGATCTTCAAAACAGCGTTCAAAACAATGACTCTACCCCTAGGAAAAGGAGGCATAGGAATGATAAGCGTACGCGAAAGATGCTGCGCATTATTCCTCAAAAGAACCATAACGACAGCGGAAAATGACCCAAACGGCCCAACAAATAACTTGATTAAAGAAACAAAACCAGTCACTGAGGAAATACCTTTCAACATGGCCGCGATAAAGTTCAACTTACCACATATGAGAAAATTTCACCTAGAAACAACTTATGCAAAAACCAAAGGATGCACCCTGTACAACAAGACAACAAAAGAAATCTACAAAATAATCAACACAACTAACCACAGAAATAAAATCGAAATTAAAAATCCACAATACAACTGGAGCAACATCTGGAAAAATATAACGAATAAAACTCTAAACACTAAAACACAATCCTTGTGGTATGACGTCGTAAATGAAAAAATCTCAACCAACAGAAGACTTTACGAAATACATCTATCCCCGAATGACAGATGCAGAAATTGCGGAAATACTGACACCCTGATACACAGAATAACGTGTAACCAAAACCAGAAAATATGGAATTGGGCAAGAAGAAGAATAGCCTTCCTTGACAGAACATCACCTTTAACCGTGAGCATCCAGGAAATACTGAAACCTGAGAAAAAGAGATATCCTGAAACGAAACACAACACGGTACAATGGATACTAGGCAATACCCTAACTTATATGCTACAAACGGAAAAGAGTACTTACGACGAATATATAGCATATATGAATACTATATATTACGAAATTATCCAAACTCAAAATTATAAAAAAGACTTCGCACGGATGCTCGATATAATAATGACAGAATCATTCCAATGATCACAATTTAACCAAATAAAACTGTTTATAAACCCCGCCTAGACCCAAAGAGAGACTTTTTGAATCAAAGGCACGAGGGGAACCTAACTGTACCAAATATTCAAATCATAAAGAACCTCAAAAAACAAAACATCCAACTGATGGAAAATACCACTAATAAATACAAATAAGGAAAAGAGAACATTGAAACCCAAATTTTATTATAAAAAGGTTTAGAGCCAGGCAAAGAGCCAACCACTGGCGAGCGAAAGGCAGGGCTGAAGGGGAGGAAGGAGGCCCAAAAAAAAAAAAAAAAAAAAAAAAAAAAAAAAAAAAAAAAAAAAAGTGGCTAAAGCCGCTGGCTTACGAGCGTCGTGGTCTCCGGTTCGAATCTCCGTCGGGGATACGATTTTTAAAAATTGTTTTTCATCGTAAGAGTCAGGCCTGGGCCGTAGGTTATTCGGATTGAATGTTAAACCGTAGATTTTAGAAAGTTAGGGGTGCAATGCGAGGCAAATCGTAGGTATTCTTGCAATGTTGTAGGTGTGTACTCTTTTACGTTATAATGATCCCTCAGGTTTTGTTCGCAGTCAGTGTGTAAGTGTGAACCACAGTAATATTATTATAATTAGGGATGTAAGTCTCTGTCTTTTTGATACGTTATGACTCCCAATTGGCTATATCGTTGTGATGGAATTTTATAAGGAAATCTGTATGAAGGGCACAGGATATTGTTTGCAGTGTGATTAACAGTTGTAGTCACGAAATTTTGAGACCTTATCGAATGGTGACAGAAATATGTTGGCAATTGATTCTCATAACTTGGAAATACGGCGATAGACAGACACGTTGGATATGCACGTCTTCAGACCGTGTTTCCGTGTAGTGAGCTGAAAGCTCAGTGGCTAAACAGCTTTCTTACGAACGTCGTGGTCTCTGGTTGAAATCGCCGTCGGGGATCAGATTTTTAAAAATTGTTTTTCATCGTAAGAGTCAGGCCTGGGTCGTAGGTTATTCGGATTGAATGTTAAACTGTAGATATTAGAAAGTTAGGGGCGCACTGCGAGTCAAATCGTAGGTAGTCTTGCAATGTTGTAGGTGTACACTTTTTTACGTTATAATGATCCCTCAGGTGTTGTTCACAGTCAGTGTGTGAGTGTGAACCACAGTAATATTATTATAAATACGGAAGTAAGTCGCTGTCTTTTTGTTACGTTTTGACGACTAAATGGCTATATCGTTGTGATGTAATTTTATAAAGAAATGTGTATGAAGGGCACAGGATATTTTTTCCAGTATGATTAACAGTTGTAGTCACGAAATTTTGAGATCTTATCGAATAGTGACAGAAATATGTTGGAAATTAATTCTCTTCAAATGGCAGGTTCGACGGTAGAATGTTATAGCGATAGCTTTCCTGTCATATTATGCCGACTCGATATTGTTTGGGACTAATCCTTCGTTACGAACAACTTACTATATTTAATTCTGGCAAAAAAATTCTTAATCCACGCGTACGAAGTCGCGGGTACGAGGCTAGTTTAGTAACATAAATGCATCTTTCTATAACTTAGTATCCTTCATTTGTGTTTTTCTATTATAATTTTTTTTATTAACTATATTAGTAATTTTTTCCGTCTGGTACAATTGTCCGATGTGTCTAATCATTACTAGTATGAATATGCTTAACTTATAAACCAATTATTTTTCAATTTAAATATTTAATAACATAAAGTCCTCTTTGTTTTTCAGGTAAGTCGCAAAACAAGATTCGTTTGTGCGCCAACTGTAAGTAAGAATACAATTTTTACAAATACCAATGTTAAATTCCACTCTTAATTTTAAGTCTAGCTTTAAATAAATATTAATTTGCGACTTCGAAACTAGGAATTTCTACATACAAAATACATAAATAAAATTTTTCCTAATTTCCATGTTTCGTGATATAAAACACGGGATTTTGGCCAAGATGCTTGTTCTGTGATCTGTTTCAAATGCACTGCAAACTATTGAAAACACCTTATAAACGCATCTCAATGCAGTGCCACCATAGAAGAAGGAAACGTTGCCATTAACACTAGGACTCTGCAGCACACAGGAAGCGTGAAATCTATTTAATCTTCCCACTGTAGCCTTCGATTGCAAGTTCTTAACTTTTTTTAAGTTGAGTATCATATTTAACTTCATTAACAGCCAAAAGCTTCATTTTTCTGACTGGTAATATAACCGTTTAATTCCTTCACGGTTTTAGGTAAAAACTGAAAAAAATTAACTCTGCTACTGGACAGGAAACAAAAGCAAAAAGTATGAGTAATGAATGTTTTATCAACCGCTGTCAGTGGTGATATTAGAAAGGACTATGGACACAAGTATTTCGAACAAATTAGATCTCCCTGCACAGAGGAAGTGATGCGCTCAGCATATTTTTTGAAACGTATTTGCCTTTACTTTTGCTGCGGTGCTCCGGCCCTAGTGTTCTCATATTCATGACAGCGAATACTAAGTTTTCAGAAGTGAAATACATATTTAACAAGAAATTTATGACCTACGGGCGTTGTATGTCAGAATACTGTTGGGGCTGCACTTTCACAGGAATATTTACATTTGGTTTCTTGTAGCGGATGTGATGAATAAATCACGTGATTCTTTCCTGCGACTTCATCTGAAAGCATTAATTATACATGTATTATTATGCAGAGAGTAATTTATTATTAAAATTAGATTTAGCACCTATTATTTTGCCTTCCCTACCATTTTTTTGTATCTTGTTCCTTCAACCTACAAGTATATGATTATACCGTTCACTTCTTTAACCTTCACAAGCATTAGTTGATACCATTAAATGATTCTGCAGTGAAACATGAATAATATTCAGATTTAGTCATCAGCCTAATTTAATTCAAATGTGAAAAAAGTATTGTATGCTGTAGCCTACGTAAAGTGTAAATCATTTATTAAAAACACCTTATATATTGTAAGAGAGGGTTTGACTGGCCTAATCTTGCCAGACTAAATAAATCTTTTAATAAATAATATGTATTAAAAATTCACCTATATATGGGGGCCTGTTGGCTATTGTCAAAATTCCACTCCTTCCGTGCAGGATGGCTGTCTCAACCAATAAAAATTTCCTGTTTTTTGCTATGTTGTTTTTGAAATTTTTATTTGTTGATCATCCATTCACTCATCATTCATATGGAAGAATTTAATTTTCCAGAAATTAAATGTCTTTTGATTTTTAATCATTTCTGACATGATAAATTTCTTACTGCATCTAAATTTTGATCTATGGGCTCCCAGAATACTAAATTAGATCCTGAATCCTTAAAAAGTTGTAACTATGATTTAAACTGAAGATAAAATATTTTCTTGAAATAGAAAGCTTTGTTATCAGCTTGAAACAAGTATTTGTAGTTGTTTCCTTCGTTTTTCAGAACTGCAGCTGCTTATTCAAATATATTTGCGAGATGTTAATAAAGTCTGATTTCAGAAAGATTAAAAAAAATATAATCGATCCACTTTTAAATGAGGTTTCAGTAATGATTTCTGTCATAAATTTACTATTTATTAACTAACTTCACCTAGGGGGGGCTTTTAGATGTGATGACATCGTAGTTAACTAGCTGAGGAAATACTTTTTTTAGTCAGAGTTGCATAACTTTTTTAGGCATCAACTATGCTACGTCTGGTTCCTGCTTGTTTGGTATACATCCTATCATGACAGGAAGTATTGTTTTGAATTTATTCGCATTTATCTTCACCTGGGCACATGATTAACAACATATACATATATATACATAGTTCAGCATACTGTTAAATTATCTAAATTGGTGAGTAATCAAGTTCTTTTTTATAACTATGTTGACGCGGCTAGAATCACGGGGGGTTTTCTTCCGTGTCGTCTGTATGTCTACTTGTTTGCTAATCATTTCCAGCATATTTCTACCTGCTTCCAAAAAACCATACTTCGACGTTTATATACCTGTTGCATCTTTTATCATTGAATATTTTCTTTTAAATAACCTACTCACAAATTAATTCTTTTCTTGTAACTTCATTCCTGTAAGATATTACCGTAACGTTTGAATATTTCTACACAGAAACACCTCATTTCGTTTGCTGACGGTGTGAATATTGAATTTATCTTGGTCACGAAGTTCTGTATGCTATGCCGTCAGGCTACGACCTCAGGCTATGATGTCACGCTACTCTTCTTCGCTGGCCAACTTACAATCACCAGGGATGTTGTAGGTTATACGCACTATTTAATATCGATTATATTTAGCTAACCATCCCTGAACAAATTAACTGACAAAATACTGAAATGAAAGTACGTTTTTCGTTTAATTTGACATATTAACTACTACTAGTTTTTGATTATTTATATTCGTTCGGTGTAGAAGTTTGCGAAAAATTCTTTGCCCGTAGATAATCGAGATAAATACTTTAATTTTCGATCAGTAATGTTAGCGGATGTTTTGATTAGATTATTACATGGCCTGCATCCGAATTACACCTGGCTTTTAATGTTACAGCACAGGGCATGATTAGTTCAAATTTTTTAAGAAAATTATTTAATTTGTTTTCATTAGTGCCATATTATTGAAATTATTACTTCGTCTGATGAAAGCAGGTCCACTTTGATAGCGATATATGGGCCGTAGGACACAATTAAAACTTATATTACAAGCCATACGTAAGTTAAGATTTATTTTTAATTTCCTTTGCTTTCACTGACGCTATATTACTGAAGGTATTATTTCAGCAGCATGTAACTGTGTCAGCAATTCCAACGTTGTAATATCGATCCGAATTACGTATAACAAAAAAGAAAGTTAAGATTTTGGTCAAATCCCGATGCGTGATGCCACTAACATGCAACATGCGACAGATTGAATGTTTTAATTCGCGTCTGAATGAATCTTTTATTTTCTAACGTCAGTATTAGCGTAGTTTGTGGTTAGATTGAATTGCAACCTGGACCTGAAAGACAACTGAAACTTTGCTACAGTGCAAGGCACGAGGAATTGCAGTGTGCGTTATGTTATAACAACCCTAATTAGTTGAGCCATTACGATGAAACGAGCAATCTGATACATATGACTTTCCTTAACACTCCGTTCAACCCATCATTTTTGACTGGCTTTGAGGCTAGTGATTATTATAAAAGACTAGGGTTAGCACGTGACCTTTTTTCTTTGCATATCGTCATGGGTCTAGAATAATTCCAGTTTTTAGGATCACAGATCATGACAGGCTGACTTGATACAACCAAATACGAACTTGACTGTGTTTTACCCTTAGAGCGAATAAAATCTCTTAAAATTGAAGAACTCAAAAGTATTAATAGACGAATAAAACACGGTCATAGAAGATCTTGCTATCGTATAAGTCTTAGACCCGAAATTGCTGAAGTACAGACCCTTAAAGTTCACTCTGCAAAATTTGAAGAATGTAATCTTTGGTCATACTCGTAGTGTCTGTAACTGCCAGAGAACTTAATACAGATTCCAGATTATTAAACAGTTGAGCAACTCTGCAGAAATGTTTATCAGATGCCAGGATACTCGATTCGGTAACATATTTGGTCTGATGTCTACTTTAAACAACCTAATAACTGACGTACATCGAACATGAACAATGACCATTAACGAAAGTGTGTAGTAAAATGCGTCAAAATCGTAATATATAAACTTTGGTGAAGCAACAACATCAGCGAAAGTTTTGATTAAACTGAAATTCAGCCTAGGCCGGAATGACAATTGGTATTCGTGGTTACAGCAGAGACGATGAGTGAATTAAGTTTTTTAAACTTTTTTAATGTTGCTTTCATTAGCAACACTTTACTGAAAAGCAGTTCCACGTTTTTTCAGCCGTAAGGTTTATCGATATTTTGTATAACTATGAAAAGCTAAGTTAATGAATGTATTATGGCAATTAATCTGGTAACAGTTGCTTAGCTATTAAACTGTGGACATAATCTCGAATTTCTTCTAATGATATCTCTGGTAGCTGTTAATTTTCGAGCAAAGGCTGACACGTGACACCGTTCTCCAACCAATATCTATCGAGTTGACTGAGTGAGCTTCGGAAATTATATAGTGAAGCTGTCTCACAGCAAATGGAAATAAACTGAAGAATATTTACGACCTACAATACTCAGCTGAACTTCCTGCATATTCGCTGGAGATTTTTCCTAGAAATAAATTTTAGTGTCGATGAATTGTTGATCATATATTACCTTAGTAATTTCTTTTCACTGATTATCTGCGCATTCGTAACGGTCTGCCTACATTTATTAATGTGCCTGCTTTTCTTTCTTCTAAAACTATGCTTTTATTTAAATTTTAAAAGGCTTAGAGTAAATTCTTGTGGAAACCCTGTGTAGACTTCAACATCCTACAGTAATTTTCGATTAGTAACCGTTTTAGTGGATTTCTGAGGGTTCACTTTTCTATGTTATTTTTTTAAATTTTTGCATTATTTATATTTTTGGTTTGGATTTTACTGTTCGTTGACATCGAGGTCACTAGGGTCGGGAGCGGATAGCGGACAAGGAAAGTGTAGGTTTGAAATGCTATCGGGAAACCATTAAAAATCGAAGTCTGGTTAGACTGACTGAGACATGAACCAGCATCTTCCCGAATGCACGGATACATATTTCATACGGGAGTCTTCAATCGTTTCAAGCAGTTATCAAATAAAATGTTTTGCAAATCTACTGAATAAAATTAAATTTTGCCAAAAATTCCTTTATTTTGAGTTGCAGTGCAAGATTTCCATGTTTGAATACTTCCATTTTGTTTGGAATTAGTGTTTGATTTTTTTGTCACTTTTTTAACGTTGCAGCTTAAAGTTTTAATAATTTATATTTACAACTAATTTTTAAATTTTTTATTTTTAAAATAATTTTTACAAATTCACTTCGAAATGTTTATTTTCTATCTAAGAATTCCACAGAAAATAATTTTGCGATTATCTGTTATGGTTTTGATAATGAGATTGAAACTGAAATTAGGCTACTGATATTTGATTCTACCGCAGTTATCGTAATTCATTCATATAAATCAAGCTGATAATCAAAAAATTTCCTGATTTGGAGCGTGGCGCAATTGATTCTATGGTCACTTTAATGTGATTTAGAGCTATAGGTCTGTAGTCTCTCCTCTTTTATCAACCGTGATTGCCATCACAAACATTCATTCGCAAAATCTGAAACAAGATTTCGTGTTCAAAATAAATATCGTTTGTGAGATTTGAAAAATAGTGCCTCTTCTACCTTCATCACACATGTAATATCGATATTTTTTAAATTAATTTTACATACCAAATAAAAGGAGTCTGAGAATATTTTCATTGTAATGTAATTAGTTCAGTTTTACGCATAATAACGAAAAGGCCACTAATGAAAAATATTTCGGGTATTCCGATCTTAACAAAACTCTTAAACAGGACGAAACTAAATTGTAAGTTTTCCATTTAACTAGGTGTCAACGAGAAGACCATGCCTAAATCAATAGTCTAGTATGATATACTAACTGGATCTATGCACAAATGTTAACAAGAAACTTAATTTTCCTTAAATGAGAAATGAACGTTTCTCAGACCTGTTACGTTTTACATCCAATCAGATGTAGTAGAATGGTGTTATCTAAACCCTTTATTTTTTTTTTTTTTTTTTTTTTTTTTTTTGCCGTCATCAGTCTTTCGACTGGTTTGATGCAGTCCTCCATCTCTTCCTATCCTGCGCTAACCTTTTCATCTCAACATACCCGTTACAACCAACATCCTCAATTATCTGCTTCATATATTCTAATCTCTGTCTTCCTCTACAGTTCTTACCTTCCACTGTTCCCTCCAATAACAAATTAATGAATCCTGCATGTCTCAAAATATGACCTACCTGCCTATCTCTTCTTTCTGTAAGCTTCTTCAACAAACTTTTTTCTTCACCCATCATTTCCAAAACTCGTTCATTTCTAATTTTGTCTGTCCACTTAATTTTCAGCATTCTTCTGTAGCACCACATTTCAAATTCTTCAATTTTCTTTCTTTCCGGTATTACTAAAGTCCATATTTCGCTACCATAAAGTGCTGTGCTCCACACATAGAGTTTTTAAAACTTCTTTCTAATCCTTCGATCAATATTTGAAACTAAAGGTTTCTCTTTTTCATGAAGGCTCTTTTTGCTAGTGCTATTCTGCTTTTAACATCATTCTTGCTCCGACCATCGGTTGTAATTTTACTTCCCAAGTAACAAATTCACTTACTTCTCCTATTGCATCCGATCCTATTTTTATATTTAATTTACTAGTATTGGTATCATTTCTGCTACATTCCATAACTTTTGTCATGCATTGATTTATATTCAGTCCAAAATCTTCCTTCAGTATTGTATTCATGCTATTCAGTAACTTCTCAATATCCTCAGCCCGTTCTGCTAACAAGACAATGTCATCAGCAAATTGTAGCATACTGATTTTTTCATCTAAACCCATACAAACACATTATCCAATTTGTACAAAATTCTTTAAGTAATCTCAAACCCACGGCATGAGATTTCAATAATTCCACACTGGAAACAACCTTATATTATCTTTTTTCTACTACTAAAAACAATTTGTTACTTCGGTTTATGGTTACATATAAATTCGGCTGGTTTGGCTTGTCAAAAGTGAATTCCGAGTAATAAGACATTCAGTTACATTCAGTCACTATCTAATGTAAACAATAACATAAGAAAGTTACACATTATGTGCAAGCATGTTTCTTTCCTTAACAACGAAAATATCCTTGTCCAGTACAATCCTAGATAACTTTTTTAATCGATATTCAGTCGGCTACGGATGAAATAAAAGATGTAGTGGAGAACTAAGCCCCAATATGTAACAAAATAATATAAACAAAATTGCATTTGGAATGTAGATGAAACTTGGCTCATATGGAAAAGGGATTCCTAAAAGGTATTTGAGTAAATTTACGTGGCAACATCGATTAATTCAACTAACAATTAAGTCGGTGTTGAAGTAATGTGTTTTTCTTGAGTAATATCATTGTTTTGATGTTAAGAAATAACGGTAAAACTTAGAAGGGTGTAGTTACAAATTTTAATCCGACGTCCAGCGACAGAAAATTGCCGGTTGCATTCGTATCAGACAAACCGCTTCTAGGCCGTTCCCTTCACTGCATACATCCCGGCCGTGGATGCTCACAAAAAAAGCCGATTCTCTTGTGCTCTGGCCGTGTTCAGTTCGCACCTTTTATTTTAATGGTGAGCGGAGGCGATGGACGAGTGTGCGCCGGGCTCCGCCCAGGCGAGCAGACATCTCGCTCGCCGGGTTTGCACATGAATAGTAATCCGCACGCGAGCGAGCAGTCGGCAGCCGGCGCGTGTTTGTTTTACGACCGGCTGCGGCGGTCTGGCGGCGGTAATAACGTTCGCCACTGTCTGCACCTCCAGCAGCAACTGTCACCGTTCTTATTCACTGCGCTTCACTCAAGTCTGATAACTTTGTCTGCTGCAAGACAATGCGCTCAAGTCTTGCTTCGAGTGGATACGATTCCATTCAAAGAGTACTTACTGAAGTAAGGTTATTTGTAAGAGTTCACTTGATAGTATGATAGATGCTTCGTGGTTTAATTAATACGATAATTAAATAGTCCACGTTATGTTTCAATTTAAACTCGTTTATTTTCTTAAACACGTCGTCAAAGATACTGGTCACATCCATTCATACAATGCAGAGATAGCATACAACACTTCTTCCACAGACAATACAGTTCCCGGCCGTAGCAAACTGAGTCGGTGAAAACTTAAACTGTCTTTCTGCTGACTGCTTTATATAAGCAACATCGAAATTTCTAGAACACTTCAAAAGCTCCCGACAGATATTTCTCGAATATTAACAATACTTAAACAATTGAAACATATTAAAAACAATCAGAATTAATACCAAATCAGTTGCAATCAATACAAAATGGCCAGAAATGGAAATTAAAGATACTTAAACACAAAAATTATTCACAGAAATCGTTTTAAAACTGTAGAAAATTGTTCTTTAGACATCGTAACATGCATTAATACTTGGAATTACGAAAATTTGAGCAATTCTTTTACACAATTCTGTTCTTAAACATTTTAAATGGCCTCTAAATAATTTCTTTTCATAAAATAAAGTCTATATACACTGGTTTACAGGAAACTGCAAAACAAACATACAAGATCATATTCAACCAAACTCTAGCTTACTACAAATGCTTCATAAAATATAGTTACATTTAATTTTAGGTTTGAGGGCTGTTACAAGTAGCTGCGATTATTATTCGGCCTTTGATGCAGATATTTAACAGCTTGAGATGCTACTAATTAGGAGGCGTCCAAAAATTACGTGAACTCAAAATGGGAGGGAGGGGGTGCGGCAAAATATCATTTTTAAGGAGGGGAGAGGTCCATAAAAATCTCAAGTCGTTTTATTTTATTTCAAATTGTCGCCCTTCACAGTAGTATTAAAAAAAGACGTAAAAATTACGGGGTCAATTTCACGTTAGGGGAAGGAGAGCTAACCAGAATTCAACAAATGGCACCAAGTGGGAGGTAGCGATGGCAAATTCAAGGCAAATCACTTGGAGTAATTAATCGAAGCGCCCTAACAGTATAGTAGTCCAGTAGTTAAACCGCTTGCTTTAAAAAGTTAGGTGTTTCGTTGCGGGTTCAAATACTGGTGGGACAAGGAAGTTTTTATGATTTGTGTTTGATCATATGGGCTACCCCAGCTCGTTTCCTAGTTCGGATTCCATGTTAAACTGTAGGTCCCAGAGGATAAGAACCGACCGTCTGGCACAATAGATTATTATGCATCCTTTGGTATGCTCCAACAAACCTTCGGGTTGTGGACCAAGTAATTTTATGTCACTTATGTTCACGGAATATTGTTGTGACGATTTCTGTAGTTAGGGCTACTTTTTCCATACTTATTATTTAGCAATGGTCAGATGCTGTGTTAGGCAGGACTCACGAACTTCTGAAGGAAAAAAATGACTAAATTAAACTGGATTCCCGGAGTTAGTGGATGGAATGTTAATATCTTAAATTACAGAAGATATGTAAATAAAAAGGATACGGTTTACATAAAAATGAAGCATGAATCCTCACATTTTTGCTTCTTGTTAACGCTGTAAAATATCGAATGATGAGGTAAAAGAAAGAAGTTTATTGTAAAAAAGTTCTCAGCGTAAAACGCTAATAGGATTTTAAGAGGGTAAAAATGCAAATACACAAGTAAAATTTTGTATGAGGATAATCATGCAATCTTAAATATTTGGTTGACTTTGAGGTTATATAGAGAGACACAGTTGTTGACAACATAGTCAATTTACTGTATGTCAAAAAGTGTAACTTATTTCCCATGAAGAAGTCTTATGTAAAGGCGAATCTAGTGACGGAGCTTCGGTTTCTAAAGTAGAGGTTGTTTAAAATACTATGATGTAAATTATTTTTCTAAAAGCCTATTAATGTTTAAAAATACCAAGTCAGCTAATGGCATAACCTTCTCCATAACTAATTCTCATTCCTGCTCGCTCTAGCAGAAAAATAGCAATGGATGGTTTTTCACTTTTGCTGACTTATATAGGAAGCATGAACAGGAAACTCTACCATACTTCTTTAAACAGCTAATTAATTACTGTTTAAACGCTTTCAAATTAATTAACGCATGATAACAGCTCTATTTTTAATAAACTGTTCATTTTCAAATGCGTTTCAACATCATAGTGTTGGGAATCATCGGTACAAACTTAGTGTCGGCGTTTACGTGTTGGTCAGAAACAGCATATGTTGTAGCACAGTCATTAATATAACCTGTAAATCACTGTGCGTATGGGAATAAGCATATCCTTAGGGAACAGTTTTTAACACCATTATATTATAATCACCAACGGAATAAGAAGCTTCTGGTGACGTAGTTCTATGTAATATGAAGTTTTATGATTACTAATTTCAGAAATATAAGAGTTGTTGTAAAACCCTGCGGTATATTGAGACAGTACAGAGCGACGCACTGCAAGGTGTCAACAGATGAGAATTGGACAAAGGAAGATAAGATGAAGGATCGTTGATTTTATCATGATGTGTGAGATTGGACAATATATGAAGTACCCTCAAAGACTTAATAGATAATGAGATATCTACTGTAAATGGTGTATTGTGTAAAGATCGGATGTGACCGGTATACATTGTAAAATGTGTTATATGAAAGTTCATGAGTTGTAAATCTTAGTTGTAAAGTGGAATATTAAATACACTGATTACTGTCAAATGCACACGCAGTCACTATTGGGAGGATAAAGGAGGAAACATGTAGTTAGAAGGATATGTATTCTATTCCAGGTTTTCACAAAATGGTTATAAAATTAATAACAGATATGGATGCAATGATGATACTCTTGGGCTTTAGAAAAAAGCTACATTTGACGTAAACCATTTCAATTATAGTTTATTCATGATCTAGGATCTCAAAAGATGTTGATGCCTCTATTTAGTTTAAAATCTGCTAAAAATAGTTTATGGAAATGAGTTTTTATATTCAGGCGAAGATTTCCCTGTTTAACGTGAAACTGACAATATTATAAGTATGTGATATATCACCTCAAAGTCATTTTTCGTGTCACACAGAGAATTTTATACCGATTCCTGATTCACGGAATCTAGGAATGCCCACAGTACATGCATAAGGAACAAAATATTAATTTGAAAAATCATATAACACGACAAAATTGCTTTGCTTATGTACAAGACATTCGAAAAAAAATTTGATAATACAAAGTCATCGATACCTTGAACTTGGTTTGAAACGGAAAAATCGAGGGTGGAAATATATAATGGAGTTAGAAAAATATTTTCGTAAGTTTCCGGGTAAGAAGGAAACTTTAAGTCCTTTTAAACTTATAGTTATGTTACTTGCTGCTATTATTTAATTGTAACAAATTAACGGCAAAGCTAATTTTTACCCTAGACAAATGACTAAAGATACGTTCTAAGGGACTGGTTTGAATTTTTTAAATTGAAATACAGTGTCTAATACTGGAACCATAAAAAGTTTGACTGTCGAAACTGTCTATATAACTGTGAAATACTTTTTTTGTTTGGTAAACAGTAAGATCTTTTTGAATCATTGAATAATCACAAAAAATAAAATCTGCCGGAAATAGGTAATAAGCATGTGTAGATATCTTCAAACTGAATTTATCATTTAAAATACTTATTAAAAACGAATAATAAGGAACGTTAGGCTAAAGCGTATGTCATTTTATCTTCCAGCAAGATGTCAAGTTCTACTGTAAGGACGCTTAAAATGATGCACAACTGCAGCCGGCTACGGAGTTTCGATTACTGAAGTAAAAATATTTAGCGTGTTTGGACGTATTTTTTTTTTTTTTTTTAGACATTACCAAGTCAGTAGAGGTATATGCTCCTCCATAATTCGCTGAGGCCGAAAAAGAGGAACAATCTGTACAATTGCAAGTATGTGTACCAGCAATTTTCACCAGTAATTAATATGAGATACATGTTCAACGTTTATATGCAGTGAATTTTTCTTTTTGTCTAGTGTATCCGCCAAGTTCAGTCAACGATGGAACAGCCTACCCTTCTCTCGAAGCACTTCGGACTATTTTTGTGTTTTAATGCCTTTAGTATGAATGACACTATGTGCATCAAATGTCTGTTGTGTACAGATATCACAAAGTTTTGTAAATTCATTAAATTTTGTTTTCCTCTTCTTAGTTCGGCAGTTATACGTATACAATCTTCTCTTATTGTGTAACTCACTCAGTGAAGGTCATGAAAAATATAAAAGTACTTCCAACAGCTGTAGAAAGCTAAAATTATGAACATAGATAACGTTTTACCCAAAATCACAACAAAGGTCCAAAACTGTTGAATTTCCATATATTTACCCCTTATAAAACCTCATATAAAATCACTTGAAACCCTAGAAATTTAGTGTTTTTCTACATGAATTGTTTTGTTGGTTTGTTTTGTATTTAGTCTTAATGCTTTTATTTATGGTTTCAGTATTTAGAATTAGATCTTTTTTCTTTCCTGCAAATCTACAGTACTCTTTGCTGATTGTGTTTGAGAAATTAGTATTTCTGATAATGTGTCAGCGTAATATATAAACTTAAACCATCATTAAGAATAATTGGTTCCTGTTAGTTAATTGTGTCCCTCTCGCACATTCCTCTATCTTTGTTGATAGTAATGTATTGATTTGTAAACGCTGTTGTGTTAGTTTGCTGAAAGTAAACAGAAAAAAAGGAACTGATCGATCAATAATTTGTTTTGGGGCAAATTATCTGATAATTACAGCTAAACAGAAACATTCTAAGAAGTACCACATAGGTTAATCTATTAGAAGTATCAAAGTTATTAATCGATATATATTTAAAGCAGATTATAGGTAACCTAAGCTAATATTAGTATTGCATTAATCTTTGATCACATGTTGTTAGTTAATGGAACAAGGATTTATTGAATATTTAGAACTTATCTCCTCGAATATTGATTATGCCTTCATTTAATGACTTTCAATCATCATTTCCATCAGAAAAACCAATTTACATTTAAAAACAGATGCTGGACGTTACCGATGGTATATTTTACTGCTATAAATAAACGTAGAATTTCGTTTGCTCTTATTTTACGGACTTTATTCCTCATACAGACTTGAATATTTGACAAATTATAAAGAAGGCTACGTTTCCCGGAAATGCTGATTGCATATGTTTCTGACTGAGACAGACTGGGTGATGCGAATCTAACGAGCCCTTGTAGTCGCTGTTGTCAGTGACCGTAAAATGCTTCGTGTTTAAGACCTTCTCTCCTCAACTTCTTTCTTTATGGGTCCGCGCGAAGACAAAGGCCATTAGAGTCAAACCCTCTTCTGGAGACTATGGGTCACGACGCTGCTCAGAGAGAGAACTGGCCTAAGAACTGGTAGGGAACACATCACTCTGGAATCAAAGCACCACATAAGAATTGTGGGGGTTCTGTATGACGAAAAGTGTGATCTTTAGATATATAATTCAAAAAAGGGAACTAAGTTTAAGTTTTAGGTAACGATGTGATTGATTTTTAAAAAATCAAATTTGTTGATTCAGTACTACGGTAAATTACGTTGATCGAGAGATAGGAAGATAACCGTCAGATTTTGAGGGAAGACACGTGGACTGCCTCAGAAAACTGCGTTTTGAGAATGGATCTGGGTTGGTAGTTACTGGAATAAAGCAGGCGGGTGGAAAACATGCCGGGGGTGTGCGGTAGGGCCTGCATGGGTATTTTTAGAATAATTATCAGGTGGTAGGTGTTTTGGAAGAGCATTACATGACAACAAATTAAGGCACTTGATTTCAGGAAACAGGAAACTGCATCAGTGGTTTCATGGATTATAAATGGACCTCTGAATGTCCCGTTCGTATGCAAAAACCATTTCAATCGTGTAATACGTTTTTATTTTCGAAATGATGAAGCTACCAATTCTAGTAGTAGAAGTTGAAGTAACAGATGAAACTTTAAACTAAAAAAATAAGTCATTATTATAATTTGCCTAAAGGAACTCCACGAAAATCAACGTTTGACCTTTAAACCTAGTGCAGTGAGAAATTCTGAAAATGCAGCTGACAAATTGTAATTGACTTCCATGTACAGTGAACATATTACAACTCATTTTCAACCCAACCGTGTTACTAGTCAAGAATTATAGTCATGGACTCGTCCTTCTCGTGGTCAAGTAACATAGAGTTTTGAAAGAAACTACATGCCAACGCATAAACACGGTGTTAGCGAATATGACATTACAAAATGTTGCAAATTTCATGTAGTACCTGCTGCAGTGCTTTGAATTTTCCTGAGGAATGTGTTTGATCACATGTTTTGTAAGTCATTTGGCGATTGAAATTTTTATTAAAATATTGGATTTTATTTTCACCAGATTTTATTACTCAATATCTCTTATCAAATATATATCTATTTGTAACAGATGGAGGATTGATTTGATATTACGGGCTGAACTATTGAGTTTGTTTTCGAAGCACTCAGAATATCAGTTTCTATAGATGATTTGGTATAAGTGATAAGATAATAAAGCCAAGAAGCTAATTATATTAAAAGTACTCTTACCAAAGAAGAATTCATGTAAAAACTTATGTAAATGTATTTTAAATTATTATCAAGTGGAAACTGGCCGATCAGGTACTATCTGGCAGTAGTAACATTGGCTCCCATATTTTGAGCTTGTTGCCTTTGGTGTTCGTTTACAGGGAGCACGAGAGTGAGTACACTACTTTTTATCTTCTGGCGAATGTAAGAGACTCTCAGCCATATATCAAGTGGCGGGGGTACTACTAGATATAAAAATAAGTCATGGAATATAAATTACATGATTCTATGCATGCAACTGGGCTAACTCAAAGTTTTATCCTCCTTTTAAAGATATTCAATTTTTCTCCCATCACTTCTACACGTGTAAAAGATTAGAATATTTTGAATACTACACGCCACTACAGTTCATGGAGAAACCAAACAATTACTCGTAGGAAATGAAATTTATAATGGTATCAGCATGCTTTTATTAGACAGAGGTGAGAAATGTTTGCGTCGTGATGCAAAACAGCGAAACTATTTCTTTCCCGGATTAAGAAAGTAAATTTCTATCTCTGGAAATTGGATGGATTTAAAGAAAAATGGTTAAATTGTGTCATCAATTCCATCGTCCAAGAGATGGTGGAATCAATTTCAGCTGTGCACGCCAGGAAAATATATCTGACAAGTACTAATAATCATGATCTCCTGAAGTCCAATCCATACATGGCAACGCTATAATTTGGTCCATTCAGTGAACAAATTAATTGAATGTAATTTAATGTGCTTTCTATATATACTTAACAGTTGTTAAAAAATAACTTGTGGGGCTGGTGTGAATGAATGTACTGTGTATGTTTTTTTTTCCTAAATAAAATCTCTTTCTTTTTTTTTTTTTTTTGTTGTTGTTGATAAAACGAGTTAAATTTTACATCGGCTAACTGAATTTTTCTGTGGTGCGCATTAAGGTTGTTTTTAGTAATTACTAGTTTTGAGTCGTAGGAATGAAATAACTATGTAGAACTAGCTTTTCCTGTGACTTTATCAGCGTGGCCCAGAGAATCTCTTGAGACTTTTGATGGTGGCTTGTAAAATAACAACATAATTTACCTAGATTTCGAATATGCAATTAGCTTTCAATAAGTAGGTGGGTTTATTACAGTCATTATCTTTAGAGACTGAATACCAGGTACGTGTGAATATACTACGTTATGGTAGCCTCACGTGTACTTTTTTGTCAATATTTAGATGAGATTCTAATTTCCTGCTCCATCTCAAGTTAAGATATCGTAATGATACAAATATCAGATTTGAAGCCTGATACTGTGATAACACAAACAGAAATCTGTGTATAATGTGCCACAATTTATGCAAATGGACTAAATTTTAAGTACAGTATTAAGGTTGTTCGGTGGTTTAATTACTGATTAATTAATTAGTCCACCAAAAATGTTATGTTTGAAGAGTCGTTTTATTGTGATCCAAACAAGTCAGCGATATTCACAAGCATAGATACAATACAGATATGCACTTCTGAATAATAGCAAAGATAATCTCTGTGAACTCAACTGAATGATTGAAACTCTCTGTAACACTGAATACTGTCAACTAAACTGACTTACTAACTTACTTACTTACTAACTTCTCTGTCCAGGCGATCTGTTTATATAGTCTCTATCGAAATTACGAGAATTCTTCAAAGGCATCCGCCCGATATTTCTCGATCATTAACAATCACTCAAACAATCAAACATATTAAAAAAAATCGGAATTAATACAAAATTGCTTAACAACATTACAAAATGATCAGAAATGGTAATTAGAGATACTTAAATACGAAATTATTTACAGAAATCCTTTCAAACGGTAGAAAATTGTCCTGTAGACATCGTAACTTACATTAATACATGGAATTACAAACATTTAAGAAAATCTCTTGCATCATTCGGTTCTTAAACAGATTAATGGACTTTAAATAATTTTCTTACATAAAACAAAGTCTATATACACTGATTTACAAGAATTTACAAAATAAACACATCAAATCACTTTCAAGCAAACTTTAGCTCACTACAAATACTTCACACAGTACAATGCTATTCAAAATTCAGGTATGAGGGCTGTTACAACAGACTTTAATTTCCTTCTCCAAGTAAGTAATTATAAGAGATACCCCACATTTTTAAGCAGAATTTAACGTTTGAAACAATGAAAACCCGTCAAAATTGAGCCTGGTTATTTACCAGTGAGGCAGATTATAGGTAAAAGAATTTTTTGTACCAAAAATAGTATAACTTTCTGCTGGAGCATCAAATGATAAATCTCCCAACCAAAATGTGATCTTTATATTTTTCGTGACCAGTGACAAACACAAATAGGTTTATAATAAATATGTTACTTCGCTTTTTAATTCCACCATCTAACTGCTGTTGTATTGTTTCTCAGAAAGAGGATAAATGAACCTTTCTTTGTAATTGCAGTCTGTATCGTTTAAAAAAAATACATAATTCTCTTAAATTGATGAATTAATTTTACCACAATGTAAAAGAAATACGAAAAACAACATCAAGCAGTATAAGCGTTTACAGCTGAGATCCCCTATTAGCTGGTTGCAATGGCTTGTTAGCTTAGGCAGATGAGACATAAAGCAAGCAATCATATCGGTGGCGCCACATGTAGCTTCAGCTTTGAACTACTACATGCACAACATGCAAGCACATGCCGGAATGCTGAAGGTAATCAATTCCGTCGATACGATCCCTGTGCTCTGCTCAATCAAACACCCCGCACCCATCGGAATCCTATTACACCGTGTAACTCTTGACGGCAAAGTTACAGCTACGTATCAGGTCACAGGCTTTATAAAAATTTATATAACGTAAGTCTGTGATATAAAATGTGCCATCAGCTATTTAGCTTTTCCATCAGACCCCTTCTAAGCATGTAAAGTAACATTTCTAATAGTACTCTGCTCTGTTGATTCTGTTTAATGGTGTAATGTTTCATCACGTGAAACGACGAATTTAAAAGCAATCACTACTAATTTACCAGAAAACGTCTAAAAAATTCTATTAGAAAAATTCCAGGTCAATATTTATATACGGTATAGGAGGGTAAGTATCTTTTATCAGAGAATCACAGGCAACTACTCTTTGCAATATTTAATTACACAAAGCTTTCCATTGATTACAAAGATTACTTTGCGCCTAGACCAGAATTTCTAAGACAAACAATCTAGAAAACAACTTGTGCAAGATTAGAAGGTAGAGTGCAATCATTGTAATAAAGTTATTGTTCTCAGTAGCTGTGATCATCGACTAGCTAACATAAAAATGTCAGTGAGCATGAACACTCGCAAACGGCACGGCGATTTATTTTACTGGCGGGGGCCGTCTGCAATTTCCGACGTTAATCGGCCCAGGGCATTTTCTGGGCGGAGCGCATGAGATTATAGTTGTAGTGATAACCCACAAAAGTACATTACCAGCGGGTCAGTAGTCCAGTTTCCCTTATTAGCCGATGGCAGTAATGCAGCTGCACGCTGAGGTCGCGTCTACTAAACATTAAAAGGCTACAGTCCAGACAGGCGGCGTACACTTTCACTCACAAAGTTGAAGTCAAATGAAATAAACTTTTCTCGGGTTTCTGCCGGATAATATTTTTATTTAATTCATCGTACAATGTTTCGGCAGCAATCTCCGCTGCCTTCATCAGGTACTGTGTCATATCGAAGCTCAGACAGTAACTGCCATCACGGCTAGACTAGGCTAGGCTGTCAGATGTATGGGCGTAGCCCATTCTGCCGTTCGTGAGCCAGGAAAAAAACCTATGTCACGTATCTAATTTACATAATTTGGACTGGAAAAGATTGTATTTGTCTTAATTTGGTTTGATATCTAAAAATATGATTTACTAAATCTATTGGTGGGAGAATTTGTTGCAAGTATTTACAAGGGACCTAACTAATTTTGTTGGAATCTAAAACTAATGGGGAGGAGTACCTTATGTTAGCTTTTAGGGCCTACTTATGGTAATGGTGGGCAGTTCACTGTCATGGGGGCCTACATTATGCTGATGTGGGTCCTACATTACATCTATTGGTGGGTAGGGGGATTATGGTGGGTTGTGGGGGGTTAAAAATGATACTGTCTGATGAGGGTAAGTTTTGGGCGCATTGCTGGACGCATGTTTTCTTCCTCCTCGCCAATTTCAGCAATGAGTGGATGGATTGAAACTGAGCATTTTCGGTAGAATATTGTGGATTTGGCTTTGATGGTTTCTGGTATTGTTGGGAAGTTTAGGCTACGACGTATCTCCCTGTTGGGAAGGTACCTAGGTGCGTCCACTATTATGCGCAGCGCTCTGTTCTCCAGTGTCTGGATCTTTTTGACATGGCAGTCGGCCGCCATGCTCCATACTTCGGACCTGTACAGAAACGTGGGTTGTATGATCGCACGGTACAGGAGCAACTTTGTATCCGTGGATAGTCCGTCGCCTCTTAGAAGGGGGTAGAGCCCGGCTAGTTTGGCTTTCGATTTAGCTTTTGGTGTCATCTATGTGTTTACCCCACGTCAGTCTTTTGTCTAGCCACAGACCCAAATATTTGACATCGTCCACCCAGTCAATGTCTACGCCATCTATGCTTAGTTTCTTCTCGGGTATTTTCAATCGTGTGGAGAATAAGATTGCTTGACACTTTGCTATGTGGATTTTAATTCTCCACACGTTGCACCACTGTGTCAGTGCTTCCAGGTGGGGTTGCACTTTTTTAATAGCAAAGAGTAGACTTCTATTGCTGGCATACACTGTTGTATCGTCAGCATAGAGTGACATGTAGCTATCTAGTTGCTGAGGTATATCGTTGACGTAGACATTGTACAGGATGGGACCGAGGACGCTTCCTTGAGGAACACCTGCCTCGATCTGCTTGAGTTCACTATTTGCCTCTTCATACTTAACGAAAAATTGTCTTCCAGTCAGATAGGAATGTAGCAGATGTAACATGTCGTCTGGGATTTTGTGGCAGTGTAATTTGTATATCAGGCCTTCATGCCATACCTTGTCAAAGGCTTTTTCAATATCTAAAAACACTGCAGCAGTACCATTTCCTGCCTCACGGACGACCCGGAAATTCCATAAGTAGCCTGCTGCCGGGGAGAAATTTTCTGCTGCTCCGCCATTGGTCGCCGCTTCAATCGACCCCAGACTGGGTGGAACCGGATTGCCGCGGCTGACTGGCAAATGACACCAATGATGATGATGATGATGATGGTGCATCGCGTGACTTCACGGAAGTCACAGCCGTTCTCTACGCCATTGCTTAACATGAAGCAATTAGGAAAAATGAATATCAAGACTCCACAGCGACGGTCACCCATCTAAGTGCTGACCAGACTAAACGTTGCTTAACTAGCAGTAGCATCACGCTCAAAGCTTCTCCACGAGCGGCATTAATCAAGCTGGCCAATCACAGCGCCCGATCTCCTGATTGGGTACTGGTGAGCGGACCCTCAGAGGACGGATAGGCAACCGCGCCCAGCGCAGGTTGCACTCTGAGTGTCGTTTCGTCCAGCGTGCGCGAGGGTCCGGCGGAAGGCGGGAGTACTTTCCGGCACCCGTGTCGACCAAGGTTATGAAACATCCGATACATGTGTATTAGCAACGTGGATCTGGTGGTTATCCTCAATTGGCCACTCACTTAAACCTCAAACAGTGCGAAAGCTTCAGCGCTCCTAAATGGCGGGCAGGGTTTAGCGGGCGGAAATCTATTACACGAGGTCTTCCTCGCATCTCTACCTGCGACCATCCTATGCAAATGTGCTGACAGTTATTCAGCACACTGGATACTCACTTTTCCATGCAGTGCTTGAGGATACAACGACACAGTTAACATTAAATTTATTTTATTCTTTTATTTTTCTGCTACCTCTTGCACCACATTACAACAAATAATTATTGTATGAGGTATAATAATCACAACTGTACTTCGTTCTGGCCTCGCATTCGGGAGGACGGCGGTTCGAATCCCCGTCCAGGCATCCAGATTTGGGTATTCCATGGTTTCCCAAATCACTCCAGGTAAATGCCGGGATGCTTCCTTCAAAAGACCATGGCCGAATTCCGTCCCATTCCATGCTCTCCATCCTTTCCCGTCTCTAAAGACCTCGCTGTTAGAGAGATGCTAAGCAGATAAAAAAAACTGTGCTTCCATGAAGTTTCCTGTTACATCGCGTTTCTGCCAACATTAATCAATATTTTTTGCTCATATACCTATATATTGTAAGGGTTTGGGAGAAACTATATTAGCCTATTCCAACCAAATGTCGCCCTGTTTGTACGGACGAGACTCTGGCAACTGAAAGATTCTCGGTATAAGGAGTCACCCACGACTTTCCAACGGCCTCCGAAAGGAGGGCTGAAGAGCGGGGAGTGTTCCCAGGCACCCTCATGCCCTTAGGGTTGGAAACAACCCCTAAAGGTGGATGAATAAAAAATGAACAACAGCATGGGATGCAGAAGGATACCGGAAGGCACAGCATTAAGTACCCAACGGGTATCCCGAGCACATTTAATCCTCTAACATTACATATTTCGGAGATAAAATATTCCTCCAATCGGATCTGCAGGTGGGGACTACTCAGGGAGGAGTGATCAGAATGGATAGAAACATTCTACGAGTCGGAGCGTGGAATGTTAGAATGAATAGGGCAGGTAGATTAGAAAACTTGAAAAGGGAGATGGAACGACTTAAGTTAGATGTTGTAGGGATTAGTGAGATTAAATGGAAAGACGCACAGGATTTCTGGTTTGGGGAACACAGGATAATTAGCACACAAGCTGTCAATGGAGTCACTGGTGTAGGATTTGTAATGAATAAGAGAGTAGGGAAACGTGTGGGTTATTATGTAAAGCTTAGTGACAGGATTATTTTGATAAGGTTAGAAACTAAGCCCGTACCAACCACATCAGTGCAAGACTATATGCCAACGTCACAGGAGGATGACGAAGAAATAGATAAAATATACGCCGAAATTGAAGAAGTAATCTAATATATAAACGGGGAGAAAAATATAATAATCATTAGGGATTGGAATGCAACAGTGGGAGAAGGAATAGAGTGGAATATTGTAGGATCTTTTGGTCTAGGAGAAATAAATGAGCGAGGAAGCAGGTTGTTAGAATTTTGTGAAAGATATAAGCTAGATGTGGCAAACACACTGTTTAAGAACCATAAAAGAAGGATATACACCTAGAAACGTCCTGGGGATACAGGCAGATATCTGTGAGATTATATCATATTCAAACAGAGATTCTGGCATCAAGTTCTATTCTGTAAAGCGTACCCAGGAGCACACATAGACTCTGACCATAATTTGACAGTAATGAAATGCAGGCTGAAATTCAAGCGAATAATGAAGCAGCATAAGCAGAACAGATTGGCGGTGAATAAGCTGAAACAATCTAGCACAAGAGAAAAATTTGCAGAAATGGCAGACTTAGGTCTAAGAAGTAACTGTGAAAGGAGCTCAACCGAGGACGAATGGAATGCATTAAAGACCGAAATAATGAAAGCTGGCAAAGAAACATTAGGCTTTAGGGAACAAGCTGCCCGAAAACCTTGGATCACTGAAGAAATTTTGGAGCTGATGGATCAGAGGAGAAGGTACAAAAATGCTCAGGATGAAGCAGGAAGAGAGCAGTACAGGCAATTTAGAAATCAAATAAATAGGAAATGCAAAATAGCAAAAGAAAAATGGCTACAAGAAAAGTGTGAAGAAGTAGAAAAGGAAATGGTCGTAGGAAAAGTAGATGTTGCATATAGAAAGATCAAACAGAATTTTGGAGGAATGAAGAAAAGAGATGTAAACATTAAAGCTGCCGATGGGAAATCTATTTTAAGCTCAGAAGATAGAGCTAACCGGTTGAAGGAATACATTCAAAAACTTTGTGATGGGGACGACTTGAACAATAGCGTAATGGAAAAGGAAAGCGATGTCGACATTGATGATTTAGGAGATCCTGTTTTGAGGACAGAATTTAATAGAGCTCCGAATGACTTGAAAACAAATAAGGCAATTGGAATTGATGAGATCCCTGCATAACTTCTTAAATCCCTAGGAGAAGAAGGAATCGAAAGATTAATCAGGCTGATATCAAAAAGATATGAAACAGGAGAAATTTCAAAGCACTAGCCGACAAATGTGAGAATTATTGCACCATTAGTCTAACATCACATGCTTCAAAATTACTGGCCAGAATAATATACACAAGAATGGAACGGGTAGTTGCAGCGATAGTAGGTGAAGTTCAGTTTGGGTTTAGGAAAAATCATGGTACGAGGGAAGCAATTCTGGCTTTATGATTAATACTTGAAGGGTGGATCAAGAGAAAACAAAGATACTTTTTTGGCGTTTGTTGATTTAGAAAAAGCTTTTGATAATGTTAGGTGGGACAGGATGTTCAAAATTTTGAAGAGATCAGGTCTAAAATATCGAGACAGAAGAATACGTTATACAACTATATAAAAATCATGTAACTATAATATTAGTAGAGAACCGTGTGAGACATGCATCAGTTAAAAAGAGTGAGATATGGGGTTGAAGTCTATCTCCGTTAATATTCAACTTGCATGTAGAAGAAGCAATAAAGGAAATAAAAGAATATTTTCATGTGGCATAAGTGTTCAGGAAGAAAAAATCAGTATGCTATTATTTGCTGATGACATTGTCCTGTTAGCAGAACGAGCTGAGGATATTGAGAAGTTACTGAGTATCATGAACAAAATACTGAAGGATGATTTTGTACTAAATCAAAGCAAGACAAAAGTGATGGAATGTAGCAGAAATGATACCAATACTAGCAGTTTAAATATAAAAATAGGATCGGATGCAATAGGAGAAGTAAGTGAATTCTGCTACTTGGTAAGCAAAATTACAATCGATGGCTGAAGCAAGAATGATATTAAAGCGGAATAGCACTAGCAACAAGAACCTTCATGGAAAAGAGAAATCTTTTAGTTTCAAATATTGATCTAGGAATTAGAAATAACTTTTTAAAACTCTGCGTGCTGAGTTATGCACTTTATGGTAGCGAAACATGGACTTTAGGAATACCAGAAAGAATGAAAATTGAGGCATTTGAAATGTGGAGCTACAGAAGCATTAAATGGACAGACAAAGTACGAAATGAATGAGTTTTAGAAATAATGGGTGAGGAAAGAATTTTATGGAAGAAGCTTACAGAAAGAAGTTGGTAGGTCATATTTTGAGACATGGGGGATTGGTTAATTTGTTATTGGAGGGAACAGTCGAAGGTAAGAACTGTAGAGGTAGACAGAGATTATAGTATATGAAGCAGATAATTGAGGACGTGGGCTATAAGAGATATGTAATGATGGAGAGGTTAGCGCACGATAGGAAGGGATGGAGGATTGCATCAAACCGGTCGAAAGACTGATGACAGGAAAAAAAAATATATTAACGGATTCATCAAAACATTTAAAAATCTAGTCAAAACCATAAATTGAGGTCGTGAGGGGAATTCCTCTATGTGCTAACATTTTCATCTAATACAGAGACTTCATTTCGGATTTCAAATACCAATCTTGCCAAGGCGAATACTAAACCAAATCTTTCCCATTACCTTAGTCCTGACGGCTTCTTATCACGCAGTTCTGCCTCTCGTTATTCAGATGGGGTATTGCGTATTAACTGACAGAGGAACAAATTTTAAAAAAAATACGGTGATAAAGTTATTACACAGATAATTGTACCAACTGCAGACGAATTCATTCAGTCTTTAAGTATATTATTACTTCCACAATCTGTAATTAGTAGATCCTTACAAATAAACGCTATATTCCATGAAGCTTAATTTTTCCATCGATGTGGATAATCATTCCACGTAAATTCAAAAGTGGATCCTTTCTATTAATGCAGTAGATATTGGGTCTGACGTTACAGAAATCCAGATTTGTTCAAACGCTATATCTTGTGGCTGCAATTAATAAGTTCACAGCATGTAGCAACTCAATTAATTTTAAAGCAACATATCAAATCATCATAACCATTAATCTCCAACCATTGGCTGTGTCCGTTTAGCATACCACCATCCCTCACTCCTACTTTATTTTCCCACCATTGATCCATCACAAGTAGCTCCAATACTCTTATCTTTCCTCTACATATTTCACCATGCCTCTGTATATTTGATGGAACGATTCATCGGCTATAAATAATCTAAATTTATTTCATGATGCTTACGGAATTTAGTCAAATATTTACACGGACTATTAAATGAATTCCTAAAATTAACGCCAATGCAACTGTTTTTGTATGATTTAATGCCGTACACGTTTCGCCTCTCATAAGGTATCATCAGCGACGAAATATTTACAATAGTGTTCTTCAGGTTCGTAACCACACATATCTGCATCTCCCCAACACTTGTTTTTGTCTTGGCTCTTTAGTCGATGAGAGGCAAAACGAGTACGGCATTAAAGCATACAAAAACAGTTTGCTTTGGCGTGATTTTTATCATTTAATTTACTGATCAACTACAGAAAAATGGCCTACAATAACATTGCATTTACTCATAATCTTGTAAAATTTCACATATTTCATTTCTTCAACTGTAACATAACGAGATAAAGAAACCAATTTAAGAAGAACTAGATGACCAGTGCAAAAATTTCGCGAATTTGATGAATAATAAGGTTACTTGTTTGTAATAGTATGAAAGAATAACCACCTCATTTGTATCAATTGTTTAGTGTAATACTGTAGGTACGTAACAGAAGACGACGCCAGTAAAACATTGTTTTTTTTTTTTTTTTTTTTTTTTTTTTTTTTTTTTTTAATATACGCGCGACTTATAGAGTTATTACTTATGTCGTTCAAGGGTCAAATTACGAAAAAATTCCTTTCTTGAGATATAATGTAACAAACGAGAAACATTATTCTTTAAAATGGTACTTGATTTACCTATTACGGTTAGATATCAAGAGAGATAAATGGCTTGCGGCACAATAACGCGTTGTAGAAATATTGATACTACTTCCCTTTAAGGATCGAATTTGGAAAAAATTCTTTCTTAAAACATTATGTAACCAAAGCTGATATCTTTATCTTTAAAATGAAGTAATGATTTCATTAAAAAGTAGCAAATAACAATTAATATGCTGATTTAAACGAAATACATAATTTTCTTTCACTTCAATTCTGTTATTTGCAGTTGCTTAACTAAATAGAAGCGTTACAAAATAAAGTTGAATGTATTTCCTCATGCCTTGTGCTATACCAAAAACTTTCAGTTGTCCTCCTAGTCCAGGTTACATTTCAACCTTACCACATACTACGCTAAACATGCCGCCAAAAAACAACACTTCAATCTCACACATATTATTGCATGTACTGTATCGCATTTTAGTTGCAATAATGTATCGCGATATGATTTTTTTCAAAAATCTTCATTATTTCTTACACTTTCTTTTTTGTTAGCCGTAATTCAGGTCAATATTACAACGTTTGATTGACTGATACAATTACATGTTACTGAAATAATAGCCTCTGTAATATTTCTCAGTGAAAGCAAAGAAAATTAAAATGAATCTTATGAACTTACATTATGCCACGTAATATTTGTTTTAATTGTAGTGTAGGGTGCACAGATCGCGATCAGTAAGCAACTATTTCCGTTCAAACGATTTAAATAATTTCAATAACAGGACACAGTTTAAATTATTTTAAAAAAAGAACTAAATTATTCATGCCCTCTGCTGTAACGTCAAACGCCAGTTGTAATTCTGACCCATGCTAAGTAACAATCTAATCAAAACATTCGCTAACATTGATACTCGAAACTTGAAGCTTTTATCTTACATATATACGGACAAAGAATTTAAGGGAATACTTCTATATATCAAAAGAATATTACGTAAATATAAGCATCTAATGATTGATATGTCGATTTAAACGGAATACACATTTTTATTTCAGTGTTCTGTCAGTTAATTTATTCGCGTTTGGTAGGAAATGTCATTAAATAATGTAAATAATCAAGAACAAAGGCGTAAAACGTGACGTCATTGCGCGATGTCATAGAGTGACGTCATGAAGTGACATATGACTTCATATCACCAATAGTTGTTTATTATAAGATTAGATTAGATGAGTCCCAGCAGAAATATTTATTAGTTTATATACAAAAAATTCTGATGAGTTAACATTTTCTGTAAACAATATTTTGGGAAGAAATCTATATATATAAAGATAATTGTATGTATGTTTGTTTGTTTGTTCTTCATACAAATCCATAGTTTTCATCCGATCTCAATGAAACATTGCACACTTATCCTTTGAAACAAGGAGAAAAATACTGTCTACATTTGGTTGAAAAATTATCTGTATAAATAACACATGTTGTCTCATAATTTCGAAATACTACTGGACAGTGATGGACAGACGCGTAGGATTTGGACGTCTCTGTACTGTTTTCCCGCGTAGCAGTCAGGCAGCTCAGTGGTTAAAAAGCTTCCCTACAAATGTCGTGGTCTCGGGTTCAAATCTCCGTGGAGGCTAAGATTTAAAAAAAAAATTGTTTTTGATCGTGAAAGTCACGCCTGGGCAGTAGGTTATTCGGATTGAATGTTAAACTGTAAATATCACAAAGTTAGGGGTGCAATGCGAGAAAAATTGTAGGTAGTCTTGCAATGCTGTACACTTTCTTACGTTATAATGATCCCTTATGGGTTGTTCGCAGTCGGTGTATGTGAACCGCAGTAATAATACTATAAATACGGAAGTAAGAGACTGTCTTTTAGTTAAGTTTTGACGACTAAATGGCTATATCGATATAGATGGAATTTGACAAGAAAATCTGTATGAAGGGCACAGGACATTTTTTCCAGTATGATTAAGAGTTGTAGTCACGAAATTTTGAGACCTTATCGAATGTTGACAGAAATATGTTAGAAATTGATTCTCGTCAAGAGACAGGTTCGACGGTAAAATTATATAGTGATAACTTTTCCTGTCATATTACGCCGACTCGGTGTTGTTTGGGACCAATCATTCGTTACCAACAACTTTCTATATACAATTCTGGCAAAAAAAAATTCTTAATCCACGCGTTCGAAGTCGCGGGTACGAGCTAGTTATTTATAAATTTCTATTTAGGAACAAGTTAAGGCAAAATAGATAGTTAAAAGGGTTACATAGCTTTAATACAGGTCATTAAAAATTTTTAAAAATTTTTATCCTGTGAAAACATGAGATTTTACTGTTTTAACGAAAGGTCAAAATTAAACAAAATATCACATATAAAAATTTGATAGTATAATCTTTCTTTTTCTGCTGGATTTTTCTTTTATGCATTGTTCTGCTTACAGCAATCAGTAAAAGCAGTAGAAGTGAAAGTTCCTCCATAGTTAAAACCGTCAATTCATGTATAAATTAGCAATATTCTTTGTCTTCAATGTGACGTGCTCTCTATAACCCACAAAAATTATCATTAGGCACGCCTGAATCATTTTCATTCTGCCATTCGCCTTTCTTCCTCAATTACTTTTATTGTAACTTTGAAGTTAATGCCTCGCAAAACATCTTCTTTGATTTCCTATCTATTTTTCCTTCTCAGTGGAGCAGATCACTAACATCTGCGGATACAGTTTCTTCTGAAAAATTTGCCGTAATAGCTACCCATTTGAGAGTTATGGAGCCTCGTTAAAAAGTTATAAATACGGATGCTCGATGAGGCGGCAGCGAGGTGATTGAGCCGGCTTGCTGATTCCATTTTTATTGATTAACGCTGTGGGTGGTCGCTCAAGCATTCCCTGATAACAGCACCACCTGCGGCATCCCGGCCTAACGACGAGGCGTGCGGCCTCGTGTATGTACAGTGGAGTTGCTCTGCAACAGTACAGGGCTTTTATTATTCTCTCATCGACCAGCAGGCAACAGAAAAAAAAATGGTGCCAAAGGAACGAATTTAAATTCGCTGTTTGTGGTAGTTTTTGTAACGCGCAAACTGGTGTTGTGTCAGAGGGATTGCTCTCTGTAAAATTTAAATTCTTTGACGTTCAGGGATTCTACAGCAACATAATAACAAAGGAGAGTTTGTAATATTTCTATCAACAATTGATGTATCGATTTTTTAATGATTGGTTCGAGGTTATTCCATCAGTCAAAACAAAATTTTGTCTCATTTTAATACGTTCCTTAATTTCGTTTCGTTGATTTCGTAGTAACCACTCGCCGACCCAGGCAGCGTAGGGCATAGCGTGCTGGCCTCGCATTGTAGAGGTCGCCGGTTCGATTACGGCTTGGGCATGGGTGGTTTTAATTAAGTGTTCAGTTTGTCTTGCGTCGTCTGTACCATGCTGTGTCTCGTATACACTGAGTACACCTATAAATACTTGTGATTTACTTTCTGTAAGGTCTCATAGTCGAATGCAATTGTATCCACTTAAAATGATTTTTCAAAGGCGTCACACAAAAGCAAAACACAATTTTCTTTTGCTGGTAAGTGTGTCAGGGATTGGATCAAATTACCAAGTGATGAATGATTTACCAAGGACGCTTAAAGAATTCAAAAATTAAAATTTGTAAATCGGAAAAGTAAATGGGGGAGGAATTTAACACTCCAATTATAATAGAAGATTTTACAAAAATATTACAAGAGTAGTTAGATGACAAGGGAAATTGCCATCGAAGCGTTAGCTCTATCGCAATTAAAATTAATAATAATATGATAACTGTACTGAACTTACTGTTTATTTATATATAGTTCTCTATTTA
Source organism: Vandiemenella viatica (assembly GCA_031002005.1). NCBI lineage: Eukaryota > Metazoa > Arthropoda > Insecta > Orthoptera > Morabidae > Vandiemenella > Vandiemenella viatica. Next base: position 234,763,441 of record JARYHS010013630.1, read on the forward strand.
GGATGCAGCCTGAATAATCATTTCTTTAATAGAGCAGCCTATATCTTAATTGCCCACATGAACGAAATCTTGGGCAAAAGTTTTTAATGTAATAGGACCAAGACAATTGTTATTAAATTACAGTAATGGTTTTGGCAATGAATAAACACAATAGGAAACCATAGAGAAATGATTAGATCTTTTTAGATAATTCCCCTATCTGTTTCAATTTAACTCCATGATTTCAATTATTTTAAAACCAATGAAACAGTGATTGAATAATATTTTTACAACAGTAAAGTGGAGCTTTCAACTTCCTTTGAGTATATTTTTGAAGTCGTGGACGGGAGGAATTAAAGCACACTATGGGAATATCGGATTGCTACGTATCTATTTATTTACGTTTGATGTTAACGAACGAATACATCAAAACATAACACATGTTTTGGATCCTTTCAAGACACAAGCAAAAGTAAATTCTATAGCGCTCTATTTTCTCTTAAAGACTGGATGATTAAAATCTAGTTTAAGGACAACGAATTAAGAGAACGGCTACCCATATAAATGAGGAGATTTGTTCTGCCTTTTGTAGAATGGAACAAGTTAATTCTGCCTTGAATTCAGCGATGGAATGGGCTGATCATGACCGCTCATCAATGTGTGTGTTCTTATATTGTCGTCATTGTTGTAAACCATTTTGGTTTGGTTGAAAATGTTTATTCACTTTTATAAAATTTCTCAAAATTGGTGGTCTCATATTTGAAATTACTGACTCACTTATACGAGTATCATGGAAATGGATGTAGCTATTTAAATTTTTAACCTTTTATTGTCTAGTTCTAAAAATGTTTAGTAGTAAACAAATTGGTAAGAGATACTTGATTACTGTATGTGTTTTTATTATTTTTGCCGATAGCAAAAGAAGAAATTCCGGCATATCCAAAAATTGTTCAAACTGCATGCATTATAATAAATGTTAAATATTTTTAAGTTCCTGGCCGTAATATAGTTCTACTTTTTGCATTTTTTTTATCTACACGTTTTTATTCTCAACAGCTACAAATTGTTTTGAAAATCAGTTGTATTTTTCGGAGTTCTTTCGATTACTTTCGTTTTGTTGTAGCGAAATAAATAAACTACAGGTCGCGTGTTTTGCTTTGAAAGGGTTAGGTAAATATAGAAAATTTTAATTCTGGCTTGTAAGGTAATTGAATTTTGCATAGTCCAGTCAACATAGGTTTAAAAATAAAACAAGCCATCCTGTATGTTATTTTCACTGTAATCGTCTTCATGCAGTGACTTATTGCTGCAATTCTTCACTTATTTTGAGCTCAGAATAAAATTTAATTTTTCTAAATAGGTATCCTTCTCCTGAAATTACGTGTAAACAGTACACGATACATATTCGGGCAGGACAAATCCTTCTCCCTATCTGCAAATATTTGCGCGAACTACGTCGTTAATTTATTGCGGAGTTCCCGGCATCAGAGCGAAGTGTGAAGTTAGGCAAAGTTGTTGGAAGTTGTGGAGGGCGCATTCCTGTGCCCGGGGCCGCAATATCCACGCGAGCCTCTCGCTCAGGTACTCCGCAGGTGCGGCCGCAACTTTGAGCCGCCGATATTACTTCGAAACTCGTAACTTTTAAAAAAATGTCCACGCATTACGCGGCCATTACGTCGGATAGGACGCCAAGACAGTCTGATTCTGCGCTTCTAACAAGCAGTGGACACATTGTGTCAGACGTAAACGAAACCATCTCGCCGAGTTTTATCTTAACAAATTTTCGTAAATAATTATTATGTTGATAGTTTATCCGTTGGAGCCTGTATATGAGGTGAAGGGAAATTCTGCAAGCAGAATGTGCAGCCAATAAACTTGACTCATAACATATTCTGAATGCTAAAAAACGACGTTTAGGTACTTTTAGGTTCTAACCATTAGTTTTTGAAGCATTAGAGCTGCTTTTTGTAAAATCTCGAATACTTGAGACATGCGAGAACTGTTGAAGTAGGCCTAATCATAAAAGAGGTGCTCTAAATAGATATTGCTGTGGTTCGTATGTTATATCACCATTTTCTCTCTCGGCTATTTCTACAAAAAAGAATTCCCCCAAAAAATAACTATAAGTAATTATTTGATGGAATATTAATACCCAAACACTATTAATTCTAAACGCGTTTTATTTAAATTTCTGTTAAATTATAACGACTTACAAGTGATACTCCAGTGAAACTATGGAGTAATAAATTTATAATTCAAAATAGTTATCAGATGGCAAATTTGATTGGCATTCCAGGCGATAGAATGTTACACAGAAGGGAAAAAAATGAACTCAGGATATGCGGCAGTTGCTTAAGAAAATATGAATGAAAGCATTTTTGTATTGTAAAAATCATGTTACTTTAGTATGAAATTAAAATAATCGATCGTACTTTTTTGCTTCTGGCTTTACTCGTTGAGGTCATTAGATGTGGGAAAAGTTCCTTAGCCATAGTTGTAAATAAATAACTTTAATAACAAGTTTTACTTGTACTAAGCTTTTAGATGTTAACCTGCACCGTTCTTCAAAAACAATACACTGCAGTAGCTGCTTCATTTATTCTTAGATCGCTGTCCTCTTTGAAGTTAGTCGCGTTCATTACAATTTATGCTGCATCATTGGTCATGTCTATTCCAAGACCTGCCTTCCCTCCATAGTACGCTGCTCACAAAATTCAACGCCGTTTCACGTGTTGACCACAAGGCGAACAACAGTGATCTGTCGCTGTTGTCTGGATGCGTTCCTCATTTTTATCTGCCACTGTGCAACCAACCTCAATGATATAGAAATTGATACAATTGCTGAGTATTCATAGACTCTCACGAATTGGTGCTGAGGCAAACGATCTCTCGCGCAACTCACTTAGCGTTCAAGTATGCAGTGTGCCTTAAAAATTGTTGGCAACACCACCCACATCAATGAGTCCGGTCCATTGCGTTTGCGTTTTATATGTATGGACAGAACGCTGATTTCCGTGGTAAACTAGGACTTATATGATTGAAGGCCGTTCTGGCATCAGCAATAGGAATTAGAAAAGATGTAACTCCGAGAATCTGACATAACAAGTGGCTATTCTCAAATAATATTTCTGGCCAATGGCCCCAGTGAAACGGAGGGCGGAATGGTTTTAAGAGTTCCTACACGTTTGGAGGATGTGAACATGTCTCTTGAAAAATATTATAAAGCCAGCAGGTACATATTTATTTTCAGATTTCTGTAAGTTTAGGAAATATTGACTGTTACGCCTGAAACACGGTGTTTATTTCAAACGGTTGTATTACCCACAATTTTTCGGAAATGGATATAAGCGACTGTTTTAGATCACTTTGTGGGTGCAATCCGTCGTAGGCTCCGCTGCTGGGGGACGGCTGACTGACAGCGGGCCCCAGGAGGCTGATCGATGCGAATGTGTCTCCGGCGGAGCCCGCTAGCAGCTGGGACCACACAGCGACCACAAAGGAACAGGCCAGCTCGCGCCAAGGAATTCGCAGTTGATGAACAATTTAGTGACAAATTCCCCTCAAAGGAACGCCGCACGTGATCGACTATGACCGCCAATACATGCCAAGAGAAAAGACATGTCCAAAACATATTTTTAGTCGATTCCAGCATATCGAGATAATTTGAGATATGCTGAAGAAAAATTGTCGTTGACATCCTGTATAACTAACTAATCAATGATCACTTGAATACTCATTAAATTACAGTAGCGGATGTTCGAATAGCTACAATCACAAATCCACTCGGAACCGAAGGATCCAATGAGAGGCGCTGGTAATCACAACAGTTGATATTTCTGGTTGTTGTAAGATTTCCTTCTTATAGTTCAAAACAATATACGCAGATATTACCTAAAGATAAGGATAAAAAATATGCAAAAACTATTAACATACATGGACGGTACTTAAAAATGGACAAAAAGACATAAATAACACAGGATAATGCTACATTTGTGAAGTTGCAAAATTCAAAGTTACTGAAGTGAATTCATCATACCTTCCGGTAACATTAACCATATGAAGTAACTTCAATACAGATCTAGCAAGTTGTTTAAAATCACCGCCTTTGCGATAGCACTCTAAGCAATACAGTTGAGCCGTTGGCATAGTTTATCTGGAATTGTTGTCATATGAATGTGTGACTTAGGACAAGATTGTCCCACAGAAGTAAGACAATCTGAAGTAACTTTACTTATTTTAATAAATAATTCCGTGAAAGCGATATTTTTTGATTTGGAAAGTCTCTGATTGTTTCTCATTAATACCTAAATATACTGAGTAGCCGAGAATAATGACAGTGAAATCATGAACGTAATTCCTCAAAGCATTTTTTTTTATCAGAAGCGCGAGTACTGATAACACGGACTACATTTCCTAAATCTTACAACTAGGGGCGCAGATTTCAGCCAAGAAGCCAAGCTACGTAGAAAGGCGACACCATGTGATTGGCCTGTACCTGTACGCCGTAAAGCTTTGGTTGTTGCTAATTATTTTTATCCGTTCGCGGTAGACAATATCTCACAGTAAAATCATGCTTAAATACACTGTTTGAAAATTAATAAACATCGACTGGTATAACTGAACACCAACTTTCGCTGTTGTCAGTTAACAGGTCAGGTACAATGGATGGGGTCTGCAGCGCTGGAATTGATCATTTACAAAATTGAGGCAAGTATCAACTGGCAATACACTAGGCTATGTGGTCTAGTGGTCTATAGACAGAGGCACCGTAAACTGTTTCCTTATTTCAAATTTATTTAAAGAATATTAGATGGAGTATAAACTTTTCTTGTAATGTGTATAACACAACTTTTTATTATTTTTTTATATATATATTTTTTAAAAGTATTATTCCGCACGGGATCTCAATGATAAGGAACAAACTCGAAAAGGACTCCGGGTAAACCGGTCGTATCACGTTACAAAAATTGATGTAGTTGTCTGTTTCAGATAACCAGAATTGATGGCTTAGAACATAAATCAGTTAATTCTTGTCGTCTACAAATGTAACTTTATTAGTTAGCTCCAGAGAATTATTCCAAGTGCAGAAACATTAAAACTAATTGAGAGATAGCGGGACACTAAGACGTAATAAAATAGACTCATAAAGTTTCGGCTCCCTGTTCTTAAGGTCTAGAAATCATCACTCAGTTATTTGTTCAAGAAATTCTGGAAATAATTTATCATTTCAGAAACAACAATGCGAAACACTAATATAAACGTGTAATAGGGTACTTGACATTAAAAGGAATTTATTATGAAAGTTTAATTGAAAATGATAGAATACGTTTTAAGGATTGTTTGATAAAAATTGAAACTATACTATTTTTATTAAAATGAAAATTAAAAAAAAAGTCATTTAACGCGAAAACACCCATCAGAACGCTTGACGTCACATCTCAGAAGCCCCCAGATTGCCTCCGTGTGTTAAGCGCCTGTAGACAATTTTTGGGTCGAATATTTAAGGTTTTAAGTCAATGCGTTACTTGGTTATAGTTACCAGTCCGTAAAACAAATAATATATGTAATGGAAGCTGGATTTAGAAAAACAAACAACTATAATTTACCCAAAACTTAGATTGCGATGTTGGCAAATTTTTTTCACATGAAATTGTAATTTTTGCGCAGCAGAATTTCGGATCGTTAAAACTTTTCTCAAAGTATACGTGCTCAAAAACTGAAAGTGAGAATTCAGACTATCATGTAATTAAGGATAGTTATATAAGAATGAAGTTATTTTCGGTTTTGTATTTGAATGTTCTCTTTTGAAGCTAGATTTCAGAATGTTATGTAGCTCAGAAACAGTTGATATTATAAGCCAAATTTGTTTTATACGACCAGCATTAGTAGAGGCAATGGTTAATTTAAAATACTGCTTAATTAGCTTGAACATATGTAGACAATGAACTATCAACAAACATTCGTCGCGACAATATTCTTCAGTTGCGGAAAATCATTAATTGCGAGGATAAAGTACAGTTAAACCTATCAAAATGTAATTATATTTGTATTAACCATAGGCTATTTTATAATTCGGGGGCTTAGAGTCATAACAGCTTATCTACAAAATTGGCCATTTTGACATATTCATACCACTATTATTGTGAAGAACCAATCTATCCAATGAAAAAACACTCGGACTCTTATCTTTAACCGTTCCAGTGATAATGTGTAGCGTATCAACAATTTCACTTTACTGTTTATTGTGAAAAAGACGTATTGCCTTTTGCGTCATTTCAGCTCCCTTTGCAGTACTGTATTGTTTAGAGACAAAAGAGCGTATCTCCAGATATTATAAAGGAAAAACGTTGCGAGTAGGATTTTTTCTACAAAAATTTGTCAGATATGAGTGTTTTTACCTTAATTTAATGCACATGTCATAAATTATTAACAGTATTTATTCATTATTCGATTCTTCATGACATTTCCTAGGTAAATCATTGTTTATTTTTTTCAGAAATCTTTAAATATTCCACCTCGGCCAAATATTGAAGCACAAACAATCGATATCGACAATCAAAATGTTTTCTTACAAGAACGAACCAATCAGTTCTGACTTTAAGGTGATGCTGGACCAAAAACTGGCAATAATAGCACAGACCTGCTCGTAACATTGAAGTAGAGAATGAAATAAATGTAAAACGCAGACGAGTGGCTCAACCTGAGAAATGGAAGAAAATTGATAGAAAAATTAATTGGCAGTCTGGGAAACCGTATTATTCCTGCAAAGGCAAATATGTTCCTGGGCGGTCAGTTAAACCAAGATCGAGAAAGTGCAGCTTTAATTTTACTGAGGCTGACATTAAAAATGCACCAACAATTTTGGAATCTAGGTGATATAAATAGGCAGCGTAGTTCTTTTTTAGAAAAGATGGATAAACAAATTACTAGGACTTCTGAGAGCTCGTCCAGGAGAAAATTTACAAATTAATACTTTCTAACGAAAGATGATCAAAATTTCAGGTTTGACAATCATTCTTTCTTACTACATTTGATTTGACTGAATCATTCATACGCCAGGTTCTGTTAAAAAGGAATGAGCACAATATCATTTCCAAAGATTAAAGAGGATGTCACAAACCAGCAGTGGCTAAATCAGATGCTGTCAAAGAAAGAATTGGATCTCACATTAAATCATTGAAAAATGTACGAAATGTATGTGGAAACTTGCGAAAACGGTACCGCAACCCCTGAAAAGGAATCTTATTATCGACTAATATCTAAGACAGAATTTAATCTATCTTTCAATATACCTAAAAATGATTTGTGTGATACGTGTTACAGATTCTCCCACATGAATGTCAGAGAGAAAGAAATTCACCGTTCAGAACAGAATGCTCGTATATCTCGTAAGTGTTTAGTAAGGGCTCTGAAAGACCACATCAAGATAGAAGCTGCAACAATGCGTTGTTTTATCATCGAAGACTTGCTGTCTACAACCTAATCATATACAATACAACTTCAAAAGAAGCTGCATTTGGCATGTGGAGTGAAAGGAACGCCAAATGTGGATTTAGAGAAATTTCTTCATGCTTATTCAATTATTTAGAACAAAATGCAGATGGGAAAGATTGGAACTTCTTTTCTGATATATTTTGAGGGCAAAATAGAAACGCAAATGTGTCTGGTATGTTCCTGTATGCTGTTAAGCACCTTGATATCCCTGTTATAAATCACATGTTTTTTGTGCCAGGTCACTCGCAAATGGAATGAGACTCTGTTCATGCCTCCATAGAGAGAGAAAAAAACTGTTGTATATCTTTGATCCATCAGGATGGTTCACTGCCATGAGAATGACAAATAATATCATGTCATTGAAGTTCAGCAAAATGATGTATTAAATTTCCCAGAACTGAGACGCTTCATGATAAAATACAGAAATCTTGATAGTGACGAAACTAATGTCAATTGGTATTGAAAGAAGGCTGAGTGTATTTACTTTAAATACAACCATACTACTGAAGAATTTAAAAGACTCGAATCCCGCAGAACTAAAACAAGGCTGTAAGAGGGACGTGGGAGCACCCGATAATGAACTTCAAAAGCGATGATTAATTCATCGATAGGCATTTAAGTTTGTCACAAACAATATATTAAGATACATAACTTATTAAACATGGTAAAATATTAAGTAAAAACTTACATCAAAATGTACTGTAGATTTTGTAGCAAATAAGCAGGATCCTGGCAACCAAGTTTTTGACACTTTTACGTCATTTTTCTTGTCTGGAACGCGAATAAACAATTTATTTAATTCTTAAATTGACGTATTTACACACTAAGACGATTCACACCTCTTAAACAGTAAAACATATTTTATCATGAAAATGAGGGAAGTACTGCTTTATTTACAGAGGCACGAACTGAAATGTGACGTCACAATAGACGAAATGATAATATCGGGCGTTTTGGTTGTTATTGACGTTCATTTCCGATACTGACTGCTTTCCAAAATTAGTCAAGTAGCGTATTGTTATAATATAAATGTCAATTATGCTTACGTTAAATAATAATTGATGGCACAATATGTTTTTGACAAGGTAATCTCGGTCACGTTCTACTTTCTAATAAACATTGTCAATGAACGGATTACATTTATACAAACTTTAACCAAAATCAAGAATCTACTCGCCCACTTTTGTGCATCAAGCTCCTACTCTTTATCATGTATTGCTCGTAATTTATTTTACGATTCTTCATTGGTGCTCTTGGATTTTTTGCGTCTGTTTCATATTTGCCAACGAACACTGAGGAAATACGGTTTTTAGTATGTTGGAGAACTACCCCAACACTCGGCTGTAACGATTTGTGTATATAACTGGAAAATGTAGACCCGACGAACATACCGGCATTAGAATGCTCTATTTCATAAATCGATTGAAAACTTTACTCCCAAATTCCTAAATTGTGCCAGTGACAAATAAATATTGTGGAGCCATTATTTTACGATTAAGGATCAGCATGTCCTTAAAACTTCATATTAAAGTTTGTATCATTACGATGACGAATTTTATACTAATTTGATGGTAGGAAATGGGAGTTCTAAACTGCAGCATAATGCCATAGAATTAGATTTCATAGCTCCGGTGCACTCACGGTTAGAATTTTTAATGTATCTCTGGTATATAAATAAATAAATTCCTAAAACTCGAGCAGCTCCTCCGTTCATGTTACATGACATAAATTTAATAAAAGCTTGATAACAATTCCAATTACTGTATTATTCTTAACTGATGATGAATCTTGTTGAAAATCTCTTTACGCTTCAGAACTAAAATTGATTGGGCAGAAGGGATATAAAACTGCGAATAAAAATTTTCTTGACAATGGAACGTTGCGGAGTATATGATGTTGAACACACATGTATCACAGGCACCTATATTGAAGTATGGTACAGATATACGAATATATAGACTTCAAATTTACAGTCTAAAAGTATAAAGAACGCTAATGATTTTTTCTTATCAGTACATATTGTAGCGAAGGGGTGCTTGTTGGCGGGAGGAAAGGGTGAAAACCTTTATACTTATTTTTTTTGTGATTCAAAGAAAACCCTAGGCTGTTAATTTATTGGGTACTCATACTGGCATACAGGTGAGGCTTATTTAATTTTAACATTAACACATTCGATTAATAAAATATCAAGCAAAGCCTCGTCTGTTGCCAACATAAAACATTAAACAACAACATTTAAGCACTACTACATATATAATTGATGGAGAAGTAAATTCCCAACATTAATAAGTAAACAAGAAAGCTCACACTTGGTTTTAAATGAAAGTTCCCTTCATAACAATCGGGAACAATAAATCAAATACCATATTAACATGAACTGTATCCGATTTAAAATGCCGGGCGCCAGGATAATTTAAATTATCCACCAAGTGATTGTGGAAAAGCTCCTGAAAAACTGTACCAGCTAGATCAATATTTGGAAGGGCGAGAACTCCTATTCATTCAGAGGTCGTTACAGGGTTGTGGCCAATGACTGAATGAAAGTACCACACTGCACTGTACAATGATTACCGTGACGGCGGTATGTTTCCCTCGACGGAGGAATTATTATAGCCCCTTGGCTATAGCGGACAGTGCACCACGTCCTTCAGTCAGCGTACTGAATGAGAGCACAGCGACCTCACTGTACAGGACGCTCGTATCGACCCTCAGGTTCGATGCCAAGGCAGGGCGATCTCCGACCTCGGAAGATCCGCTCCTTCCAGTCTGAAGACTCGGCGTCGAGTGCTCTCCCACGTACGCAGGAAAAGCTTTTTCCCGTCACTCGTGGTTCACATGGAGAAAAAAATCACTGGCATTACAAAATGCAGAGGATACTCTCCCGTTGATTGGTTCTGCTATTTTTGGCTCCTCCTACCGGCTGTGACGATTGGAAAACCTTGTCTTTTGGAGATTGGTACGAACTCGGCCCAACTCGCCCTTCCCCGCCAATGTGACCTCCAACGTGCCCGCTCGGGGACCTGGGGCTGGCGAACGAGCGTTCACCCCGCTGGGTATTTCCCCGGAGCTAAGGGATCATATGCTTGACCAACTCCGTTAGAAAGGATGGCTGCATTGTTCGGTCGCCGCCTGTCTGGCAGGACTCCTTGGCGCGGCTAGCTGGGAGGTCCAGCAAACACTGACAAGCTTCTCCGATAATACCTTTCATTATTCATTTTTATATATTAAACATAAAAATGTAAAGAATGGCCCATTTTGCTCATTCTGTTACAATATACTTACCAGTAATAATTCGTCAATATCCATCTACAACGTCGAAGAAACAATTATTTAAGCATATAGTCAAATCCCTCAATTTCTTTTTGTTTTCTTTTAATTTAACGTATTTATGCTTAAGTTAGCTAAAAACAATCAACAGGCTAAGGAAAACATCCCATAACGGTGGTTAGACAAAAGAAAAGGTTTAAAAGAATTTAAAACAATAGTTTGTGTTAAAACAAATCATGGGCTATGGTGCCAACTAGTGTTGCAAACTGAAAAAAAAAAATTTTTTTTTCAGCTTTGTGAAAAAAAAAAAACATGAAAAAAAACCTAGCACCCGTGTTTTTTTTCTAATTTTTTTTTTTTTCAGAAAACAATATATTTTATAAATTATAGTTTTATTTAAGGAACTTCCATTTTACATGTGTGTTTTAAGTCTTACTGAATCATATAATGTCTCACATAATTATTCATAAGTGTATCTATATAGGTAACATAATTTTATTCATTCTCTATGTCAGTACCACATTCACTAGTATCAGCACTACCAACATTAGTTCGATCGGTGTCGGAATTTTCTGTCTCTTCTTCTGTCTCCTCTAGATCCATAACTTCAGAAATAGTTAAATTTTCTTTTACTGGTTGTTCTTGTATTGTACGCAAAAGATTTTGAAATTGCAATTTTAAATAGTGAGCAAAGTACACACTGTGCATAAAGACTGTGCTGATAATTCTGTGTTACGGTCTTTTAAGTTTGAATTAAAATCTATTATCATACAAAATAGGAGCTTTACTTCTTTTCAATCGTTTGTTTACACCAACGGTTGCAAGGAAACGATTCATAATTAGGGACCGTGCACAAACTACGTGGCTCGTTCTAGAGGGAGGAGGAGTTAGCTGGAAGGCTATGCTGGACTACGTGGGGAGAGGGCAGGGGGGGTTCCGAGCCAGGCCACGTAACTTTCCTTTCGTAACATTTTTCACAGTTAAAATGAGGAACTGAACTCACAACAGCATGTGAGTATTTATTTCCCTCAGTTAATTATATCCGTATGTAATTTACAATAGTCTGACAAGAGAAAACAGTACAAAATGTCTTCTGGAATCAAAACGGAAGTAAGCTACGTGCTCCGTGAGCGGGGGGGAAGGGGGGGGGGCAAAAGCCACGTGGGGGTACGTGGGGGAGGAGGGGGGGTTCACAGGAGGCCAAAATGGAGCTATGTGGTTTATGCACGCTCCCTTACTGACAATTTAATGAGTTAGTACCACTATACTCTGAGAGTTAACAAGTATACGAATATAAGGAAAGCCCAATAAGTAATAAAAAGAGGCAAAAAACCGTGGATAAATTTTAAATTCCTATTTTTTTAAAAAGATCTGTAGGTAATTTTGTAGGGTTGGCAGCACTATTTCAAATAGCAAGTAGCAATCCAAACAATGGGGAATGGGGATTCCTTTTCGCGCAACCTAGTCTCTTCGGGAAATCCCCGTTCATAAAGAAAATTTCAGTCAATTTTGCCAATATTTTCGTAATTTTTTTCCTACTGAACCAGATAAATATAGTAGATTTTAAAATAAGAGAAGTACTTAGAATAAACTCTAAAACAGTCATTTTAAACGATAACTGCCTTAGAAATTTGAGATTTAGTAGTTGTGAAAAAAAACGTGTTCCAGAAAAAAAACATGTTTTTTTTTCAAAGGTTTTTTTTAATGTTTTTTTTCAAGCCAGAAAAAAAACTGTTTTTTTACAACACTAGTGCCAACATTCCCTAAACATTGTCGACAAATCACTGTGCGAATGAAGAAGAAACATCAAACCTTCTTTTTGGCTGTGATACATATACTGCTGCTGGTCATACCAACATCGATACTCCGCAGCCACAAATAATTGTATCATTTAACGACTCCATTCACCAAACATAACATAACCATGCGAATAAATTCAATTAGTGTGGTTGACAGATTGGTAAGTAACTCCACAATTAACACATGACTCCTCTCATATCAATCTCGCAGAACTAGATGTATCTCTCTGATATATTCATCGTAAGTGTTGTACAGCTATGACAAAGAATGCATTTCACCTTTTATGAACGTATAGTTGCCTCAAACCGCGACATAAATTGCGGTCTGAATGGGGTGTTCTGTCAAACTATTTCTAAGCAGGTGCTTAATTAAACAGAACTGTTATAAAATAACGCTCAATGTAATTACTCGTACCTTACGCGGTAGCAAATTATTCAGTTTTCTCCCTGGTCCTGGATCTATTTCAACGTATCTTCAAACTCCCAAGCTCCGCTAATATTGCTGCTCCGGAATCAAAATACAATCATACGCGATTTAATATATTCACTATATCACATCTTAGTGACATCATGTATCACTATAGGGGGAGTCCAGGAATGAAAGAATAATGTTGCAACCGCAGATAGGTCACATCGTGTCCTACTATAGGACAAAATTTTATTTTAGTAAAAGTCTCACCATTTTCGAGAAATTGTTTTTTTTTTTTTTTTTTTTTTTTTTTTTTTTTTTTTTTTTTTTGTTGATACATGTGAATTTGTTCAGTTTATTCCATGCCATTTCTACAAATTAAGACTTTTTGAAACTTGTTTTTTTTTTTTTTTTTTTTAAATTTACGCGAGGATATCTGAGTCATCTACTACAATTTTCTTTAATACCTTCGTGTTTTAGAAACTACCACAAAAACATAATTTTAAAAGGGATGTTAATCAATTATACCATTTTTAAATTGGCAATTGTCAAACAATTTTTAATGTAATTGGAAAGATCCGCTTAGAATTATTATTATTATTATTATTTTTTACACCAGGGCTGTCAAAGTCAGCCGTTTGAATAAATTTGTATACACTTTTTACATAAGATTATATAACGGTTTTTTAACATTTTAAGAAAAAACAATGTTGTTTTAGATGACTCAAACAGCCATGAGTAAATTAAAAAAAAAAACAGGTTTCAAAAATTCTTGGTTTGTAGTGATAGCATGGAATAAGCTGAACAGTCACATGTTGTTGTTGGTTTTTTTTTTTGGATGGTGAGATTTTTACCAAAATAAAATTTTGTCCTATAGTAGGACATGATGTGACGTATCTGCGGTTGCAGGATTGGACGCCCTGAATAAGCTGAACCAAAAATCTTCCCTAGTTACTTTTTCGGATTTCAGGTCAGTATTGCAACGATTGAACAGCTGACGCGTTTCGAACTACTTACATACCGCTAAAATAATGACGTCAGTGAAACCAAAGGAAATTAAAAACAAATCTTTAAAGCTTTCGCTATGCTGCGTAATATCAATTTTAATCGTAGTCGAGGCTTAGGACACGCTCAATGTGAAACGAGTTTTATTCAAAGTAATTACTGGCTTCGCCTTAACGTCGCATGTCGGTTGTTATTCTGACTCAGGCTAAACAAAATTTCCGCTACCATTGCTGCTCAAAAATTTAAAACATTTTCTTACATACCTGTGGCAAAAGAATTTAACGAAAACATCTACATAAAACAAATATAAATAAATAAAAAGCAACTAATAATTCATATGTTATTTGATTGAGATTCATATTATTCTTTCAGTGTTCTGGCAGTTCATTTCTTCACGGATTCTTAACTAAATCGAGCTGTTATTACTCAATGCTGATAAACTGTACTGTGTAGCAACATCTCTGGGCATTGTTAATCAAGCAATGAAACCTGGGTGCGTGATGCGCAAGCTTATAATCTTTTAATAGTACTGATAGGTATAATACATGCATCATTTTCTTGTGTGTGTGAGAATGGAATGGGACAGTTACCCAGTTTTCTAATGATCTTCTTGCTAGTAATATAATCTGTACTGTCCAATTAAGCACTTACAGAACAATCCACACAACGCACACTTTAAGGCGTCCCTTTCGTTTGCTTGATACTGAGAGGAGAAAAAAAATCTTCAGAAGATAAAGGAAAGTATCTATTTTTAGTCGAAACCACACTGAAAAAACATATTTAAGGCTTCTTAACATTTCAAAGATTTTAGCATTCCTGAGTGACATGTTAAATTCATGACTGTTATTCAGTATTGGAAGGAATTATCTTCTTTTCTGTTAACAAGAGATCTCTTATTAACACTGAACTTTGAAAAGAATTAGCTTCACCCTACCAATCAGCTATGGAGAGTAAAAAAGTTTTATTTGAAATACGAACTGTTTCAGAAACGAGATCTCCAGCCAAGCAGTAAAACCAATTAGTCCTCCCAAATTCCTTTTACTTTTCCAACGAAGATCTGAACTTTTAAATGGAGTAAGCCTACTTTTAAACACAAGTACTGGAGACGTTAGAGAACGGAAAAAAAAATATTTTTTGGTAGTGGTAACATTAAAATTGAATTCAATTGGACATAAAACTGATTTTTTTGTTTTACTTGAGACTCTTCTATACACTATCACTATGTTTATTTATTCTCATCGAAGAGGGTAAGTAATACTAATGTTAATAATATTGTTTGCGGAGTTCCTTATTCTATTCGATCCAACATTATTTTACCTGTTGAATGTCTAAAGTTTAGTTAAGTTGATAACTGTTTCGAATTTGACAAATATTCTGTGTATATGTGAAGTGAAAATTTAACCTTAAGAAAATTGGTAACAATGGGTGTAAACAAAGCTCCTGAAGATTTCAGTGGTTCCCCGTTCCTATGGAGTAAGTTTATAACACTTCACTTAAAGTATATTATTTAGCAGCAGACTATAGAATAGCATGTTTATAAAGGATATAAGCTGTAAGAATATGGTGATATCACTTTGCATCTCAACTCACTCACGTCTCCGTCATATGTCGGAAGCGATACTGTGAATGGAGGTCTCAAAACACCGTCACCTTATATGCAAGAAAATTATTTTCTCCCATTATGGGTATATTTTATGTACTAATTCTTGTTAGCGTCTAATGAGAGTAAAAAGGTCCATAAAGTTTTCTTGAGACCCTTTCATCTAATCATAATACTAAGAAGAACTGAAACTTGGATTTTTTAAAATACTATTGTAACTGTCTCGTTATATAAAGTGAGTTGTCTGACAATAAATAGGATAAACCGAACACCACATACACGGTGAATTGCAGGAAGTTATGAGTCATAAAACATCCTCGTTATTTTAAGAGAGATTCTAAGTATGGACTATTTTGAGGAGAACTACATTATTATTTTAAAGAAAGGAATACACAAACTGCCTGCGAGAGGAACAAATCCTGTTGTGCAGAACAACCGACACAACATTACTATAATAAACTAATGGACAAATTTTTACAAAGATACACATCCTGATAGTTTAAGCCAGTCGTTGTAATCTTTATATATAAAGATGAATGTTTGTTTGTTGGTTTGTTTGTTCTTCATACAAATCAACAGTTTTCATCCGATCTCGATGAAACTTTTCACACTTATCCCTAGAAACAAGGAGAAAAATATTGTCTACATTTGGTTGAAAAATTATCTGTATAAATAACACATGTTGTGTCATAACTTCGAAATACGGCGATAGACAGACACGTTGGATGTGGACGTCTCCAGACCGTATTTCCGTGTAGTGAGCTGGCAGCTCAGTGGCAGTCGCTTGCGGCCGGCTGTAGCGAGCGGTCGCTTCGCATTTTCCTGGTGTCTGGTGTTGTGTGGTTAAGTGTTTACCAAGTAGATACAACAAAACCTAGTGAAAGTCATGGAAGCAAATCAATTCGTACGAAAATCTAGGATAAAATTTTCCTTCGCTTACGAGTACATGCGTCCAAAGACAGTGGAAATCGACGAGTGGCCCTACAATGAAATCGGCTTACGAGAGAAGAGTGTGTACGGCATTCAAGTCGACTTCCTCGCCAATGTGGTGTACGTCAAGCTTCGAGATGAAGAGGAGTGTCTGCGTATCATAAAGGAGACTAATGGAGAAAGAAAATTCGTCCACAGCAATGGCGAGGTAAGCAGCGTCTCTATATCGCATGCTGGTCTAGGTATAAGAAATGTTAAGGTCCATAACGTCCCCTTCGAAATCTCAACAAATAGCATACAGAGAGCTTTCGAAAATAAGGTACAATATTCAACGTATCATCGGACAAAAGATATGGTAGTAGGAGATTCTTGGTAGACAGTGGTATCAGATCTGTCAAAATCGATCTAAAATCCCACATACCCTAGTATGTAAATATTGCAGGGTTTAAGGCGCTTGTCATTTACGAAGGACAGCCGAGAACGTGTGTCATATGTAATTCCAATGATCACCTCAAGGCGGAATGCACTCAAAGGAGACCCTTGCAACTACCATCTGAACGGCTGGCCCCCCATACAGCCATTACAGGGGAGCCGCTAAAAGAAACATATGCTAATGTGACAAACGGTACTATCTGAATCAATACAACAAGAAATGATGAACCTGTGCTAGAAATGGAAACGGATAACCCACCAAACACCCCAATTGAGATTGAGAATACACTTATAAGAGAAGCACCCCAAGAATCGATGTACGAAAAAGAAAACAGTCTCACATAGAGCAAGGAAACAACAAAAATGTCAAAACACGCTCTTCCGAAACACCACTGAAAGACGAAAAAACAACCGTGCCAAATGCCAAACAATACCCATTGCTTACAGTTGTAATAGTCATCTAACTTTACTTATTAAAATTCTTACTAATATTAATTTTTTTTATTGTTCGGGATCCAGAAATGAAAGATTTCTAACTAGATAACACACTTCATTTAATCTACATATTAGTCTACAAGATGTTACGTCAAACAAACAAATAAATGATTATACACATATAGTTATCTCAAGATCACTTCCAGAAATTATTTTCGCTTAGTATAAAATTACAAATTTATCATTCATACTGCGGTATAAAATCATTCTACCCTCTATATACATATGAAATTAAATATGATTAAGCCGGCTAACTATTAGGCAACCCCAAAACACTGATTGCATTTTCATTATAAAATTATCTTTCAGGGCGTGTTACGGTTTCCCTATTCGTCATTGTTCGTCATAATGCAGTTGTGATTTACCGTTTCTTGTAGAATACAGGAAGCGGCCACAGCTCGCTTTGTGTCTCGTCGCCAAAACAGGTGGGCTAATTGATACAGTAAGTATTACTATTAAGCACAGGTAGAAACCAAGCTTAACCAATCAGCCGCTCGTTAGCTTGGTTCATCATGCTGCATGCAAGCAACAGAAAAAACTTTTAACACTCCTACTGGGCAGTCAGTAGAAACTGCGTGTAACACGTTTAGTGCTCCAGAACAGAATGAATGTTTTCTGAGCAGGTCTCGGCAAATTCCTACGCACAGGTAGAGAGCGACCCTTCTCCCGCCACTAAAGGATGCCGCTAAGCCGCAAACAACAGCATTTGGCTAACCTGCCTGTTCGACCCTTTGGGAAAATCTTCAGCACACTTCCTCCCAAGCCCCGCTAATAATCGATACATTCATAAAAAAAATACTAAAATGTAATTTGGACCATTACACAGTACCCTTAGAGAAAAAGGAAGCCTTATCAATGGGAGAACGAAAGCAGGAAAATACACCCAATACCAAAAGGCCAAGACTCGAAAGGAGGAGAGTGGACTCAATAGCACAAGAACTAGCAGAAAAATCAAGGAAAATCCCCGCCATTCAAACAGAAACAAAATCTGCTGAACTTTCCCATAGCGGAAACCACAACAAGGAAGCAAGCAACAACGAAAACAAGACCGTCGAAACACATGACATGGATATAGCCCGTGAAGAGAATATATCCTTATGGTCGGAAGAACTAGATGACACCGAGGAAGAAGATATATCAAATGAAGCAGAGATATGAACGATACAACTACACGTGACTGTAAAGATACATAATGGCAGACGCGGACTCAAACATACTGTGTGTCAACCCTAAATGTAAATGGGATAAAGAACCCAACAAAAATACAATGCCTAAAAGAATATCTATGGGCGGCGGAGGTAGATATAGCGCTCCTTCAGGAAGTGGCCTGGGAAGGTGCATTAAGCATCACTGGATACAACGAATTGAAGAATCTCGTCATTGATACCGGTCTAGGAACGGCAATTTTAACCAAGGAGGGTATCGAAATCCAAAACGTCGAAATCTTAGAAAATGGAAGGGGCATAGCCTGCATGATAGCCGGAGCGCGCATTATAAACATTTATGCGCCTTCCGGAAATCAAAATAGATAAAGCAGAAGATATTTCTACAAAACAGAGATAACCCAATTACTGACAGATACCTGCAACAGTCTAATACTTGCAGGAGACTTTAACTGCGTCATATCTCCAAAAGACCAATACCCAAACTTCAACAAATGCAAAGAACTCGAGTATTTAATAAAAAAATTAACACTGTCAGACAGTTGGGAAGTAAAAAATGGGCAAATTCCTGGTTTTACATACACCACTGAGAGCACAGCAAGTAGACTGGACAGAATATATATCTCACCTGACATAACCAGCAAAGTTTCCTCAGTGGAGATCTGGCCTTTAGCCTTTTCAGACCACAATGCATACCACTGTAAAATAAACTTAGACCCGCAAAAAATAATCAGAAAAAGGGGGCAGTGGAAATTAAATACCTCCCTTCTAAGCGACAACAAACTGAAACACGTAGTCAACGACAAGTGGAACCATTGCAAGAGGCAAAAAAGTAAATATAATACAACAATGCAATGATGGTTGGAATGTGCAAAACCCAAACTCAGAGACACCATGATAAACTACTCCAGACAGAAAAAGCAATGGGAAAATAGCACCAAAGAATTCCTTTTCATGGCCTTGAGAGAGCAATGTACCAATAACATAGAAACGTTGCAAAACAACCGGAAAATAAAACAACTCAAAGCCAGAATAGTTAAAATAACAAGCAGGAAACTGCTAGGATATCAAATAAGAGCAAAAACGGGCTCCATCCAACAAGAAGAAACAACATCAACCTTCCATCTTGTCAAAGAAAAAGAGAACGCAAAAAGAAAGCTAATAACTGAGCTAAAAACAGAAGGAGGAGACAGACTTGTGGATCAAAAACAAATAGAGGAAGAAGTAACAAAATACCTAAGCAAAACATATACAGAAGAGACAATTGATAAAGAAGAAGTCAACAAAATATTACAATGCATCAAGCCGGTGTTATCTCAACAAGACAATGAAACCATAAACCAGAAAATAACACGGGAAGAAATAGAAAACGCCATAAGAAGAAGCCCGAAAATGAAGTCACCTGGCCCGGACGGACTACCAATAGAATTTTACATGGAATTCTGGGACTTAATAAAACAAGAATTTGAAGACATGTACAACGAGCTATTGACTATGAACACAGCTCCAACTGAACTAGTAGAAGGATTAATTATATTAATCCCCAAAGAACCAGATAAGAAAGACATAGAAAATTTTAGACCACTCACTATGCTGAACTCGGACTATAAAGTATTCAGTCGAATTATCGCCATAAGGCTTAGAAATGTATCCGAGAAAGTAATAGGGGAATATCAGACCTGTACTGGGAATGGCAGATCGATAATTCAAACAATAACAAACATCAGAGATACAATTGCACTCTCGAAGGCTGCAAACGCAAAAACATCCGTCCTGTCATTAGATTTCTATAAAGCCTTCGACCGCATAAACCATACATATCTAAAAGTAACTATGGAAAAGATGGGCTTCAGCCAGCAAATATGTAATATAATCTACACGCTGTTACACCAAGCGACATCAAGAGTACTCATAAGCGGGGTAATAACAAAGCCATCAAGAATAACAAGATCCATACGACAAGGATGCCCACTGTCCATGCTTTTGTTCGCACTCGCAGTTGAGCCCTTTCTAGCAGCAGTCTACAATACGGTTACTGGATTAAAAATCCGAGAGAATAAAATTGCAGTGTGCGCGTACGCAGATGATATAAATATTATCACCACCAACTCATTAGACATACAGAAAATACGGGAGTTACTAAGGACATACGAAAGGGCTTCAAACGCAAAACTCAATGTAAAAAAATCCGCAAGTCTGAAAATAAGTGATACTATGGATGCGGAGAGCACAAGCTGGATACCAACACGTGACAAAATAAAGATCTTAGGCATTGAATTTAATAATACACCACAGAAAGCATCGGCTGCAAATTGGAGGACGCTACTAGCAGCAATTAGGAGCAAGATGAAAGATTTCTCAAACAGAGAACTAAATACCATACAACAAATACAGCTGATAAACACAGTTGCCCTCCCAAAACTGTGGTACCTAGCTCACATATTTCCAATACCGATTGAAATAACAAAGAAAATGGAAATGGCGATAAATTGGTTCACACAGAGTGGACACATTTTTAAGATCCATCACAAAATACTTAAGATGCCATATGATAAAGGAGGACTGAAGCTCGTGGATATACAAACGAAATGTATCGCCATCTAAATGAGGAACATGTACAAACACCGTAAAGACATGGAAAGTAGTATAACAGGGTACACATTAAACGAACTAGAACCACGAAGCAGTACGGCACCAGTCGATATCAGCCATATAAATGCAAATTTAAGACATTTTCGCATATTCTACATAGAAAATAGCTATTTAAACATAACCAGCGGTGAGCCTATTCCAACAACTAAGAAACTGTATGACATGTTGCAAAGAGAGACGCAAAGCAAACTAGAAATTACGTACAGAAGAGACGACTGGAAAAAAATATGGCAGAATGTTCACAATGAATACATCAATAGCCACGCACGTTCCACTTGGCATAGAGTAATACATAGGAAGATAAACTCAAATGAAAAGCTGTTCACACTACACCTTTGCCCTTCCGCACAGTGTTTACGCTGTAATCTAGAGGATACGATACAACATCATCTGCTGGGATGTGAAGTTCCAGACATATGGAGGTGGACGAAAAGCAAACTAGCCATAATCAATAGAACTACTCCACAGAAATTCACGCCCGAAGATATTTTATTCCCAGATGTTACAATTTATCCTGCGACTAAAAGAAATGCTCACTTTTGGCTGTTGGGCAACTACACCCACTACGTCATCAGAAGAAGAGGAGAGATGTCAATAGAGGACTTCTGGTATTACCTAACCATCGAACACAACAAAATACTTAAAAGGGAAAAATACAAAGATAAGATAGCACGCTTCTTGAGCGTGATAATGCCTCCATAAAACCAACAGAAGAAATGAGTTCCAGCACCCACAATTATCAAGCGATACCATTAAGTCAAGACAACGATGGTGAAGCAAGACGGAAGATACGGACTCCGAAGAAAAGACGCCGGTAAGAGATGTTCCCACGTCAGAACCGACACCCACCAACAAACTGAAGTGCAACTTGATGCAAGAGGAAGAAGAGACCGTCGACAATGAGTACGCCCCAAGAGGCCTTGCAGCCGCCACAGTGGACCCCTCGAGCTTCCCATACGCCCCGGGCGCCCCGTCGAAAACGAGTGAAGAGTCTGAGATGGGACAAATTGTAATCCTTTAGATTAGTTATGACCAGAAATCCAAAAAGAAATTCTGTTATTCAAATTTGTAAAGTGGCTAAAGAGCTTGCTTACGAACGTGGTGGTCTCCGGTTCAAGTCTCTGTGGAGGCCAAGATTTTTAAAAATTGTGTTTCATCGTAAGAGTCAGCCCTGGGCCGTAGGTTATTTGGATTGAATGTTAAACTGTAGATATTAGAAAGTTAGGGGTGCAATGCGAAGCAAATCATAGGTAGTCATGCAATGTTGTAGGTGTACACTTTTTTACGTTATAATGATCCCTCAGGTGTTGTTCGCAGTCATTGTGTGAGTGTAAACCACAGTAATCTTATATATAAAGATGAATGTATGTTTATTTGTTTGTTCTTCATACAAATCCACAGTTTTCATCCGATCTCGATGAAACTTTGCACACTTATCCTTTGAAACAAGGAGAAAAATACTGTCTACATTTGGTTGAAAAATTATCTGTATAAATAACACATGTTGTGTCATAACTTCGAAATACGGCGATAGACAGACACGTTGGATGTGGACGTCTCCAGACCGTGTTTCCGTGTAGTGAGCTGGCAGCTCAGTGGCAAAAGAGCTTGCTTACGAACGTGGTGGTCTCCGGTTCAAGTCTCTGTGGAGGCCAAGATTTATAAAAAAAAAATTTTCATCGTAAGAGTCAGGCCTGGGCCGTAGGTTATTTGGATTGAATGTTAAACTGTAGATATTATAAAGTTAGGGGTGCAATGCGAGGCAAATCGTAGGTAGTCTTGCAATGTTGTAGGTGTACACTTTTTTACGTTATAATGATCCTTCAGGTGTTGTTCGCAGTCAGTGTGTGAGTGTGAGCCACAGTAACACTAATATAAATACGGAAGTAAGTCTCTGTCTTTTTGTTACGTTTTGACGACTTTATGGCTATATCGTTGTGATGGAATTTTATAAGGAAAGCTGTATGAAGGGCACAGGATATTTTTTCCAGTATGATTAACAGTTGTAGTCACGAAATTTTGAAATCTTATCGAATAGTGACAGAAATATGTTGGAAATTGATTCTCTTCAAGAGGCAGGTTCGACGGTAGAATGATATGGTGATAGCTTTCCTGTCATATTATGCCGACTCGATATTGTTTGGGACCAATCCTTCGTTACCAACAACTTTTTATATTTAATTCTGGCAAAAAAATTCTTAATCCACGCGTACTAAGTCGCGGGTACGAGGCTAGTAAAGGATAATTTTTATCCAGGTTAGTAATATTCTTACCGATGATACAGTAGCCAAAACATTATAAAACTGTAAAATTTGAAATTTTTGTATCTCTGTCGCCGCCAAACACAAAAATTAATTAATGGATTTTAACGAAACTGTGTATGGTGACAGCTTATATCACTAGTTGGGGTATAGTATACTTTTTATCGAGTTAGTAACATATTTCCGGATGACTCATGGGCCAAAACAATCCAAACGTTTCTATTCTGTTTGTCTGTATGTTCGCACTTCACGAAAAACTAATGGACAGATTTTAACAAAGCGGTAAATTAACAGGAATAATTATAAATTCGCGGTTACAGGTAGGATGTTTATAAATGTACGCCACCTTTAGTTCTTAATTGGGGAAACCTTACAGTGCTGAACCCACGTAGCTCCTTCCCCAGGCAAATTAATACCTTGTAAGCTGGCGTTTGAGCTGATTCTCTACTTGGGATGGTAAACCTCGTACAGTCACTATGATGATCTGCGAAGTTCGCGATGCAGCTACTTTTAAAATTAAAGTCCCTGATCGCAATTGGCTAAAAATAACCAACTATGAAACTAAACCATATTCACATAATACTAAAATCCATACAACTACTTCTGTTAGCGACATTTTATGATTAAAAATAAAATAAACCTTTTTATTAATTATCTCATTAACTTCATTATGAGAATACGATAATAATCACCTCAGTCTTCTTTGATCTCGACAATGCGTAAGCGACCCCTGTACACAGTTAAAGGTGTTGTCAAACCGTGATTCTACAGTATTGGCGTAAACCAACCATATTTCATTTTGTATTTTTATATCTAGTCAGGGAACAATTGATGCAGTTGCTGGAATTCATTTGGGAGCAGCTGACAATGTCTTGTATTCTCTGTACGTGTTTTATATGTCACGTATTTCAGCAGTGAGATATAAACTGTCAGAATAGTCTGCTTCGAAACAATAGCGAGTACATCTACATCTACATATATACTCTGCAATTCACAAAATTGTGGGTGGCAGAGGGTGCTCAGCACCAAAGCTAATCTCTTTGCTGTGCATTCCAATCCCTAATCGTACGAGGGAAAAAAGAATTCATATAAGAATCAGTCCGGCACCTTATTTCTCTAATTTTATCTTTCCTGTCCTTCCGACTCAAATAGGTTGGTGGAAGAAGTATTTCACTACACTCATGAGTGAAAGTTGGAGTACGCATGTTTTCCAATAAGTTTAAACGAAACGTGTGTCGTCTATCTACCAGAGACTCCCAACCTAATCTACTAATCAGTTCTGTGACGCTTTCATAAGGACTGTAGATACATTTTACTGGATTTTAAGTGTATTTTAACCTTTAAAATCGTTCTTGCACGATGATCGCGGGCGTTCCCTCATTTAATTCTTGCAGTAAGATTTTCTTTTATTTCAACTAAAATATCATTTATAACTGTGAATACTTACAGCGCAATAACTTTCCATTAAAGAGTATATAACTAAAACCTTATAAATAAAATCCTCTCTTGTTTAAAAATCGTCTAGCCCAAATACTATTCCTATCGTAAACTATGTACAACTGTGTTAACTTCAGTTGTTATTGATTGTAGTGGTACCATTTTATTCGGTCAACAACGTTTATAGCTAAAAGATAATCAAAGTACATTCATTAACTATTTTTCCCTCAATCTTCAAGTTAGAACTATCAAAATTTTTATTTCAACATCCAATTCTCTATGTCTTTCCTAGTCAGTGATAATTTATAGACAGTGAACCAGCCGTATACTTTATTCAATATTGCTTAAACTAAAATTTACTGGTGTATCGTTGTGTGGTAATAACAGCATCTATTGACAGATCTGTAAATTATACGCCTAAAATGTTTCCGTTCATACATGCATCACCATAGTTCGTATTGGTGAATATTTATATTACCTACCAGCACCACCATCACATTATTTGTATTTTTACTGTCACTTAAAATCGGAAGCAGATTGTTTGTGTTTCTTAGGAACATCAGATAGCGGAATTAATCCGTGAAGAGAACCATCAGATGCAATGTAACCATAGCGATGCTTCACAGTATTCTTAGTATATTTAAGGATTTTTAATACTGTCGAATGCCATAGTTAGATTTTAGAAGGTTGGTACACATTTAAATTTTTGTTGAATTTTGTAAAGAGGAAAATACCTGACGAATATTCTTGGATACAAGCTAATTCAACTTTTCAAAAAGTTCATTTTTGTGTATGGATCCGTTAAATTATTCGAAAATAGAATTTTCCCCAAAAAATATATGAGACAATGACGGAAGTTTTCACAGTTTTCAACCAACTAATTTAACTCTTCTGCAAAATGGTCTTCTAATATTGGTGCTATAATACTAATAAAGATTATGAAACTTTATCATAGGTGTGTGGTTTTTGTCTTTCGAGGATGTAAGAGATTTCTATTTCTTTGTTGGATGTTGGAACGTTTTATCAGCTGTTGGTGGTAATGGCCTACGCAAAGCCATCTGCACCACCTTTGAGGGCTTCTCTTTTTTTCAGAGGAATGTTAACACATAGTTGATTGTTATAATAGTATTTATAACCCGCTAGTTAATTTTCATGTTAAAAATACACGTTATATAATATTTAAAGAAAACACTTCTGTGCGTTAAGTGATCTAATAGTTTTTCTGAGTAAAACACAACATTTAGTTGTTTTATTTCCCATTTTACAATAAACATTGTATTGTGATTTGAGAAGGTTATTTACACTTTTTCTGACTGTAATATATAGTTCCACTTTATGCCTGCAAGAAAGTAGTCCCCCTAGTTATATATTGGCTAATGGTCATTTAGCATTGTTATTTAATGACAATTATTACATCGTTAGCTACCATTGCAGTTAGTAACATGCATTTAAAACGAAATGCTGAGAAACGTCCCCTTGTATAATAGTGGTTTAATATGGAACACACTGGATGCTACTAGGAGATTTCGTAAGTCACACACATTAGACTACATTGGGGAAACCGAGCCAAGCCGTTAAGAGACTAACAAGAATTTAATATTATAAACGTGAAAGTTAGAGGCGCAGAGATATTTCCCAAGTTTATATGTCATCACCCACAGCTGACTCCAAAATAGTACTATCAGAATGTAATTAAATACAATCTGTGTGGATGAAACGCTGTAATTAGGCTGTGCGTAATTTTATTGGAATACTACTTACAAAGATTAAACTTCGTCATATCGTTTTGCCCACTATCAAGTGAATGTAAGAGTAATGATTGTTACAGTTGTAATTATTTTTAATACATAAATAACTGGAAACATGAAAAATACTGTTGTTATTATTAGCAGACTGCATACTGCTAATATTTATAACTACACTTCTACCATCTGAAAAACTGGTGTGAGGTTCCTTTATTTTGAGTGGGTTTATATTTCGTTAAAAGGTAATGATATCATGAATAGATAACCAAGCAGTAATGAAAAGGTGTGAAAGGTAATCATGTGTAGGATAGGTACGAGCTGATTAAATCAAGAACACAGAGTGACTTTGTTTGTGGTCTTCCGTAATCATTATAATAGATACTAGGAAATCTAATTTTATATCGTATTCCTTTTGAGTTTATGTTTTAGAAAATCACATAAAAAATGACCCAAATTTTTAAAGATAATGCTTAGAATCAGTTCCTTACAAAGCTCCTGGTCCATTAACCATTAAGGTCTACAAGGAAACGGTAGCGTGCGTCGTGGTTGAGCGGTTAACGCTCTGGCCTCGCATTTGGGGGGACGTGGGTTCGAATCCCCGTCCGGACATCCAGATTTGGGTTTTACATAGTTTCCCAAAATCACTACAGGTAAATGCTTTCTTCAAAATGCCATGGCCGGATTCCTTCCCATTTTTTGTCCCCAGTCCCATCCTGCCTCCAATGACCTCGACACCATTGGTTTTTTGGTGTGGTGCGGTAGACTTCAAGTACTATTCAACCAATTTCTATATTGTTCCTTTCGTGAAAAAAATTCCAAGCTTCATATTGTCGTCACTAATTTTTCTCTGGGTGTTAGCGTCTATTAATTAAAGATATCAATTATTAACTATTAATCTTTCAAAAATCTGAAATGGTTTGAAGAAATATGGTTTATTATTTGCTATCTACTAACACTATCTTACGTTTATATGGATCTTTGTATGATGGCCGATGGAGTTTTCACAGTAAATATTAATATCTAACATACAATTCCCAGGTAAGAGATTGTGATTTTATGTAGACTTTGAGGGTTTAACACCACCTCTAGCAAGAATTCGTTTTTTTCCACTTTTTTCGATGACGTTTCTTGAGGGATGAATGAAAATATGGATGTGCGTATTATGGTAGTCCGTATTGAATTTCAGTAATCATTTTAATTCAATTACTTAAGAAGGAGTACAATTATTGTGAATAAACTAAATAATTTTAAAATGGAAATAGTTATCTGGAGTGCACAATGGTTGTAATACTTATTTGGAAAAATCAGTTAGTACAAGTGTGTAAAGGGAATGTTAAGGAGAATACCTTAAACGATCCCAATGTACTCGTCTGGATTGTGTGAACTGGCTTCTCGTAAGGACACGCGATTATCAGCCTGGAAAGTTTAAGCGTCTCTCTCGCGAACGGAGATAGCCAACAAGAAACAGTGAAACTCTTAAAATTTATGCGCAGTTTGAAACTAAGAAGTAGCAAGGCGAACAAGACATAGAAGAGAGATAATTAGATCTAAACATTATTCTTATCGATGTCAACGTCAGAAAAATATAGCTCATTCTCATTGCTCATTTACAACCAAGGCATAACCCCCTTATTATTTTAGCTGGTATTTTCGATAAATGTAACTTTATGCCTACGTGTGTATTCTGAGCTTGGTGTTGTAAGATGTTTAGTTGTTCTTGTCAATGTCACGTATTATTTTAAATAAAACTAGATAAATTTAATATACAAAAAGTATTTGCAAGTGGTTGTGGAATAAATAATGTACTGCTTCAAGATTTAAGAAGCTCACTTATTGCTTTTCACTGATTACCAATGTTGACTCGTAAATTATTTTCGTAAATGTTGCTTTGTGGAAAGTAAATGCAAATATCACATTAATATACATAACATTTAAGTAAATTAATCAACATGTTTTTAATTCAGTGAATAAACGTGGATTAATTCATTATTTGCATACATGTGTTACCAATTATTTTTTTTATTTTTTTGTTTTAACACTAAATTATATTCAATGTTCACGGTCTTGTGCTCAGCGCGTATTTTTATCATTCTGGAAGATGTGATAAATTTTTTTCAGTATCTTACGGAATTTTCGTGTAGTTGACTGGCTGGAAGCTGAGAAATAAAAAAAAAAAAAATTGTGCTGTTCACTTTTAAATATCCGCTAGGGAAATCTGCTTTGTATTTACGTTGGATTCTCATAATTCCACTTAACATTAAAGATGGAGGCAACTTCTGGACAAACATATTAGTGCAGCGAAGCTACGCGGACGGAGATATAGCGTGAATAATTCAAAAAGTACAGAAAGACAATGAGAATTGTTAAGCAAACCAACCAACGCAAATTCGAGGTGTGTTCCACAGGTTGTTGGATTTTGGTTATAAGACAAAAGAAAAATGCTATCATTTTAATGCAAAACCTAATACAAAGTAAGCAAATACTTCAATAAAGGCCATTTCACAATGAACATTAGGTTCGAAATCTTTTACTAACCCCATAGGTAATTTTTATTTCTGAATAAAACACATATCTCATTTACCTAATAAATGTACCATAGGTACACCGAAAGATTAGCCCCTTTGACATACTAAATTGTTTGCCAGCGATTTTACAATAAAAGACACAGGAACTGCATCGTATTGGTCCACTTTATGATTTTATCAAATTTACCGATTGTATCGATTACAATCATTTGGGCAAATTATCAAAAGTGGGATTAGTGGTAGTCAATGGAGTTCCCATCTAGTGTGCTAAAAACTGCCAAATTTCAGTTTTACAATTGAAGGACTGGTTAGCTTAGCGATTTTTTTTTTTTTTTAGAAAACGAACATAAAAGACAATGTGAAATACAATAAAATCTTCTTGATTTTAGTATCAGGGGTATTAAATTATATTCCATACAATTCTAGAAACTTGTTATTAAAAGTACTACTTGTGATACTATTTCATCTTAGAAATAATAAAATAATATTGGAATTAATTACGTGACCAAACACTGTTTGGTGTAACTTAACGAATCTGCTACTATTACCAATATTATATTATAGCTTTCGACAAGACTTCCACCGTTAAGTTAGATTGTTTGTGTAAATTCCGTTACCATGTCTGTATTCTCTCAAGACCATGAAGAATCACTAGTTTCAACTCAGATGAATTATAGAGACAATTAGTCATATTAATTAAATAGGAAATGAAATGTAATTTACTCAAAACTGGTATCATATACAGCTTGTTAGATCCCGTAGCGGATCCACATTAATCACTTTGATGGCCGGAAGGTCTGTACTTAATATTTGATGCGAAAATCTGCTGTACTTATAAAGAAGGATTAATGAGACTAGTTCTGACCTAAGTTTTGCCTCGTCTCATAATATTGCTTGACATCTCCCAATTAGCCGGAGTGTCTTATGAGAAGTTCCACAGTCAGCACCATCCTGTAATTTGTGAGGTTGGCTTTCAGATCTTATTATTACTGTAATTATTATTATTAATAATAGCTTATTAATATTTCTGGTGACTCCGAAGTTATAGAAGGGCAAAATAGGATAAATAGTTATCATATCTCGAAAAGTTATGCCATGAATACACCTAGAGCGTGCCTGCTCAACCAATTTTGGAGATAGGCCACAATTTCGTTTCTAATTTAGCCCGCGGGCCACAATTTCGATTCAGAGTTAATCTGGGGACCACATAATACTTTCCTATAGTTACAATAGATATTTAAATATAATAAAGATATAAGTAACACACCTTAGTTACATCCAAAAAGAAGGAAAACAGCAACAAAAAAACCAAAACATTAATGAGACCTTGACAGAGATTTTTTTAAAAATAATAATCCAAACGTAAAAAAACATCAATGATACCTTTGCAGAGGTTTTTGGGCTAGAATATTCTAGACCGCCAATGCTGATGGGCAAATTCAAATGCGCCTTGCCCTAGAGTGTATTAATTGCGCCACTTTGTTGTTGCTGTGCTGTTGATAGCAAACCGACAACAGTGAGAAAGAACTATAGTCTGGGCTGGGAGGAAAGGTCGGTAGACTATAAAGAGTTTCTGTAGAACAAATGTGAGGAGGCTGCAGGTGATTGCAGCACTATTTGGAAAATGTTGGAAAGACAACTTGAAACAGCTCATTACAAATCATAAATTTTAAAAATTCTTGCGGAAAATAAGATTTTTTCTGTATCAAAAGCATACACCAAAAAAGTAATTCGAAACTAAATATCAAGCAACTTGTTTGATATATCCAGAGGGATATGCGATAAGCAATAAATAACTAACATAAACTGAGAAGGAACTGAAATGTGGAAAGTGTGTCCTGATATATCATATTTATCTAGTTCCTCCATGCATGAAGAGTTCGCCGCATCTCATAAAATACTAAGAATTTGAAAGGCTTCGGGTTCTATAGTAATAACAATGATTTTAATGTGATTACTGGTAAATACTCTCACCAGTATTGACAAGTTGAGA
Source organism: Vandiemenella viatica (assembly GCA_031002005.1). NCBI lineage: Eukaryota > Metazoa > Arthropoda > Insecta > Orthoptera > Morabidae > Vandiemenella > Vandiemenella viatica. Next base: position 234,794,627 of record JARYHS010013630.1, read on the forward strand.
GCTACCGTCTCACAGCTCCTTTTCATCCGCCACAAACTACTACAACCCCTCCTCCATCAAAGGTTTGCTCTCCTACTTGAAACAGCCCCCCCCCCCCTTCCCCGGCTCTAGACTAATGGCCCTGAGAAGAGCTTCCAGACCGTATAACACATACCGAAGCTTTATTCGAAAATGGTGGACAAATTTGCATGATCTTCATCGGAAGCTGACGCGACAACACTCCGTAACTCAGAAATGAGTCCTGTATACTCCACATCTAAACATTGCCGTGCCGTATGGTTATATAGCGCTCACGATAAGAAAGTAGACATCATTTTAAATAAATTTGAAAAACATTGGGAATCGTTATGTCTACGCCGACGTTTTACTAGTAACCAGATTTAATACATAATCAACTAACCTCTACCTGTTGTCAGTAGGATCTATTTTAAATTTATCAACAAAAAAAAACAAAAAATAAAAAAAAAACAAATATCTGCGTTACCAAGATTTACTCAGCTATGAAGATATATAAAAGTTCATATTCCGTCATAAGTCTCACTTGAAACGAGGTATAGTAACAAAATAGCTTGGCTAATTCAATGAACAGACGAGCTTCCTTGTAAATGGCACTCTATCCTTCATGCAATTTTCCATCTGAAGATTTTATCTATCCCTGCTAGAGCTGATTATGATTAAATAGAATCAGGATAAATCATGGCAAATGTGTACATTGAGAGAGCCACCAGCTTGTGACTACAATGCTGAATCTGAAATCATCAACCACATAATTCTCGAATGCCCCTAAAGTCTTCCACGAACACACAAAAATTTCATTTCTAGGGTGCCAACTGAAAGGGTTAGGGGACTTGTCGTTTAACGTTACTTACTTTCTGTGTCGGGACTGGTTAAAATTGCATCTTTCAAGAAACTAGCTACCTGAATCGCTTTGTCAATAGCTAGGAACTAGTCTTCCGCTTGGCACACAGAGCCCATGTCTCTGCACTCGAGGAGTTGCTCAGGTGTCTAAATGAGCCGCACTCAAACTTGTCGTCGTCCGTAAATCCCAGTTTTTCATAGTACACCTGCCCCTTGATATTCCGATTCTGAGCCTTCCATTTCTCGTACGGAAGATCCCACCCAACGACCAGTTTCTCTTTAGCCCTGAAGATAAAAAGGCACCTTCTCCTATAAGGATAGTTCTTTGTTCTGATTTTCCCTCACAGCCCTACTTCTTTCTACGAAACTTCTCCGTTAGGGAAGGCGCGGTGGAGCCACGGTTTGGTTGTACATCGGTTGCTTTTGGTCTGCAACTTGCTTGCGTTTCTCCTTCTCTGTGGCCAATTTCCGTCTTCTATTCGGTGGTGCTATTCCTGCTAGTGCATATATCATTTGTGTTGGTGTTGGTCTCACGCACCCGGCCACCAACCCGACAGTCTCATTGTGCGCCACTTCTTTAGTATGAGTGGAGGGTTCCCATACTGGAGCGCAATATTCTGCAGCCGAAAGGCAGAGAGGCAAAGTTATAGCTGTAGATCCCCCAGGTGAAGCCGGCAAGTTTGCGTAGTATGTTACTTCTGGCACTAATTATGTCTTTCAGTTATTTGCGGTGTTTTTTTTTTTTTTTTTTTTTTTTTTTTTTTAAGATATGTGAGAGACCAATCGAGTTTAACTTTAACTTCAAAGTTTTTTTGGATGGCTAGTCTGCTTCCATAAGACCATATGATCATTAGTGGCATCATTGCTTCCTAGCTTCTCAAATGGAAGCAACAGACCTGAGTTTCCCTTTGAGTTTGGTCGGAATAGGTTGTGATCATGGTCAACTGACAACTCTTCAAGAGCTTCGGTAAGCTTTCTTTCTACCTCTTCGAAAGTTTTGCCTTGGGCAGTGGTAGCCGTGTCATCAGCATAAATGAAGCTTCTCGTGCCGGTGTTTCTGGGTTGGTCGTATGTATAGATGTTAAAGAGTATTGGGAACAACACAGTCCCTTGGGGTCGACCTTCTACATTTCCTGCCCTCTAAGTTACGTAGAACATTGTGGAGGATCGTTTTAATGGTATGTTTAAGTAGATAATATTTTGTTAAAGTGTATACTTTAGAGATTAATTTCTGATCATTGATGGTGTAATATGCGCCGGTAAGATCTATAAAGACCGCTCCGCTGATAGTTTTCTTCATAGTGATTTTTGATGTGTTGGGTAAAGATGAAGACTTGATTATTAAACGCCTTTCAAACTCTTAAAACCAGCTTGCCTCGGGATTAGGTATGCATCGACAGTAACTCCTACCCGCTTTAGAATCTTTGCACAAGTAGCAGAGGAGCGAGATTGATCGAAAGTTTTAGCATCGGTTGCTTCTTTTTCCCCGTTTTAAGATATCAACCACTTGTGCTTTCCACAATGGTTTCGGGATAGTCTATATTCGTCATTCGCATCACTCAGGTAAGAGTTACTGGACTGATATATTTAATCTGTTCTGTTCGAATTTCGTCGTTACCTGCTGCTTTATTTTCTTTCATTTTTTCTCTTAGATGCTGAAAGGACTCTGGAGGTCACTTACATTTACATTTCTCTGCGAGCGTTAAGTTTTTGTTTACGATCTCTGTAGAAAGGCTTTCTATTCAATAGCAGTTGATGGGCTATTTCATTCGGGCTCACTTTGTTGTAATCCGATTTTTGATGTGCGGGATTTTTACAGGTGTTCTTTACCAGTTTCTACGAAATTCTATTATTTTGTTTCATATCCAAGTAATAGAGAAGTTTGGTACATTTTTGTTTTCTTCCTTCGCTTATACATTGCATGAGCTTTTCACCCAGTTCTATTGTTTGCGTTGATAAATTATCTCTGCTAAAGCTTTCAGGGCAAGTTTACAAACGGTCTTGAGAATTGGAGGTAAGTCCTGTAACGTACTGGGTACGGCATCCTCTAGGGATATGCTTTCTAGAAATGTTTTTAACCATTTCCAAAAAACATAATAGTTCATCGGTATAGCTTCCAAATCACTCATATTGTCATCTAGGCCTTGAGAGAAATTTTGCCATCTTGCTTTTTGGTACATGTAACTGTTCTATTCTGTGTTTTTGGTATAGTAGAATCCACTGTTTTTACAGCACTGTGTGCAATATGAAACAGCTGACAAAAATACTATCCTGGTTATAACCTTTCCGTCATCGTCCACCATTGAAAGAGGACGGGTTAGTTTCAGGTTTTCTTTTTCTATCCAGTTCTGTAACAATTCTCCATCTATGATGTGTAAGTGGAGACTTTACCGGTGTACTGATGCAGTATAATCTTCTCAAGTGTTCAGCCGGATGATGTCGTATAAACACTGCTTATGAACCAATCGGCTCAAGATTATACTTCATCAATTCTCCTTTTCTGTCAGTATCGCTATAATTCCAGTTAATACTATGACAGGTGAAATCCCATAGAATCAATATGGTGTTCTTATTATTGTAATGGGTACGTGGAGTAAAGTTTTAGTCAGCTTTTGATGGTTTATATGCTGATGTTATGTACATGACTCAAGTTCTGTTGTTAGGATCTCCAGTTCCGTCAGATATTTTGATTTTATTGTAACACTTGGTTTGAAAGAAAATCAAGCTTCTGCACTTCTCCTTGCGCCGTGTTGAACATTAACTGTGCCATTTTTATTTGTGTTAATCCTTTTACAATATTTCTAATTCGTTGATACTTTTGTTAATATTGCCGCATGAACGCCAGTGTACCGTCTGCCAGCATGGCGCAGCGGGTAGCGTCACGAATTGCGGTACCGAAGGTCGCCGGTTCAATCCCGCCCACTGACAAAAATTATTTAATTCTGTTTATTATTTCCAGAAGATTCTACATGTTTCCTAAGGTCACTTGTAACTTCTACACATTTCATTTGTTAACTACTCTTGTAATCTCTAGTACGTTCTATCTGTGTATAAATAGAAGAGCATTCTGCCCAAGAGGCAGTCAGTGCTGCGTGTATGTTTGAGTTCTCAATAAACCTGTTCTCAGTTTAAGTGCTGTGTTCATTGACAAGTAACCTTCGAATTCACACCTGTCCCGGTTCCAACGCGACATAGTTTGGTGGAGGCGCCGGGTACCCTGTGCAACAGCTGCATCGTCGTGGCTCCGATTAGGCAACGTAAAAGTCGCCGCCTACACGGACTGGAACCGGACTACAAAGGATATACTCAGTACGTCCTTCCGAAAGTCCGCGTCATTAGGAAACCCATGGCGGCAAGCCAGCTGCACATTCGACACCCATCGGTGTTCTCTGGAGACGCTGGACAGGATCCTAACAAATGGCTAAAAGGGTTCGACCGAGTCGCCAAGTACAACAGGTGGGATCATACCATGTGCTTGGCAAATGTTTATTTCTATCTGGACGGAACCGCCCAGCAGTGGTTCGAGAACAACGAAGAAAAACTGAATAACTGGGAAATGTTCCAGACGGAACTTAAGAAAACGTTTGGGGACCACCAGCGACAAATCCGCTCGGCGGAAGAACAACTGAAGAACCGGGCCCAACGACATGGGGAGCCGACGCAATCTTACATACAGGATGTTTTGGCCCTATGCAACGTAGTCAACCCGAATATGACTGAAGCCGACAAAATCACGCACCTAATGAAAGGTATTGCAGAAGACATGTACCAAGCTCTTCTGATAAAAGACGTCGCTACGACGGAAGAGTTCATCAAGTGGTGCCAGCGGATTGAGGAGATGCAACAAAGGAGGGTTGGGCGAAAGAAGTATGACCGACATCCCAACGTAGTCCCTATGGCAGTTGTGGAAGACCAGCACGACTTTGCGTCTCTCATACGACAAATTGTGAGAGAAGAATTAGAACAGTTAATGGCAGCTGGGACTCTTGAACCGAGTGAGCATCAGATCATGGCCATGGATGTAAGCCCAGTGGGTCATGAAGGAGCCGACGCGGCGGAAAAAGAGGTATTTCAGACAATAGCTCCTGTCTGCCGAGCCAATCGCACTCGACGTGAAGAATGGCCTCGCCCTGATATGACGTATGCTGCAGCTGCCAAACGGCAGCCTAGGAACCGGCCGACACGGCCACAACCAAATCCTCCGGCACCTATGACGTCCCACAGACGAACGGACGTCTGGAGGACAGAAGACAACGCGCCAGTATGTTTCCACTGTGGGCGCCCTGGACATGTCATACGCTACTGCAGAGAGAGAAGACGAGTATTTGACGATTATTTTGCCGCAAGACGTCCGCCATCCGAACAGTTCTACCCCAGGCAGCCACCCGCTGACGAGTTCGGTCGACCTACGGGAAGAAGCCCATCGCCGTACCCTAGACGAGGTCGATCCCCGACGCACCGCTGCCGTTCATCGTCGCCGGACAGAGCTACCAGCCGCTCCCCTAGCCGCCGCACGCAGGAAAACTAAGCAAGGCGACCATCTACGGAGGTGAGGCCGCCGCAGATGAAAATCCTCCATGGATGACAGTCACTAAGATGTCGGGAAATCTCATCAACGTTATAATCGACGGCCAACCTGTCCGGGCGCTGGTTGATTCAGGAGCTTCTTTCTCCGTATTGTCGGACAATTATCGTCGCACACTAAAGAAGACAATGTTCCGTGATACGGGGGCAACTGTGCTAAAGGTCGCAAATGGAAAGTACGTCCAGCCAGCTGGAGCTTGTGTCGCGAGAATAACCATCAACAACAGGACCCAGCCAGTTGAATTTGTCATTTTAACAGAATGTAGTCATAATGTCATCCTTGGATGGGACTTCCTTAAGGCATCCCAAGCTGTCATTGACTGTGGAACGTCTGAGCTGCAAATTGAAGAAGTCGTTGCGACGGGTACACGTAACACAGAATCTTCTGGGAAGTTATTCGCCGTTGACAACGTGACAATCCCGCCGTTCGCAATGAGAAGAGTCCCAGTCAAAAACACGGACGACCGCAACCTTGAAGTGCTTGTCGATAGTAGAAAGTTTATTAGGCTCACGAAAGAAATCTACATACCAGCGGCTATCATAAGCATTATCGGTGGTCGAGGAGACATTTGGATCACCAACTGTCACGAGCAGTCACAAATTATCCCCAAGGGAATGTGCATAGGGACAGCTGAACCAGTCCAGGAGGGTGAGCTCAACGTCATTAACGAAGATCCATGCTCTGTTACTAGTACCGACAACACGCTGGAGGAAACAACTATGGAACTGCCAATAGGGTCCGGCCTGACCAAGGAACAACACCACCGGGTGTTAGCTATACTACGCCAATTCTCTGGTGTATTCACACCCCAGCAAAAAAAAGGTCAGACGAAACGGCCCACGATAAAGCATCGTATCAATACTGGGGATCATCCGCCCATTAGCCAGCGCTCGTACCGATTGTCACCAGTCGAAAGGCGAATAATTCGAGAGGAAGTGGAGAAGATGTTGCATAATGACATTATTCAACCTTCGGAGAGTCCTTGGTCATCTCCGGTGGTCCTCGTAAAGAAGAAGGATGGTACGTGGCGATTCTGTGTCGACTATCGGCGGCTGAACAAAATCACAAAGAAAGATGTCTACCCACTGCCGCGCATCGACGACGCCTTAGACTGCTTGAAAGGAGCTACATACTTCTCAACCATGGACATGCAGACAGGCTACTGGCAAATCGAGGTTGACGAAGCTGACAGAGAAAAGACGGCTTTTATTACACCTGATGGCCTCTATGAATTCAAAGTAATGCCATTCGGATTATGCAACGCTCCGGCCACATTCGAACGCATGATGGACAACTTACTTCGACACCTTAAGTGGACGACGTGTCTTTGTTATTTAGATGACATTGTTGTTTTCTCGAAAACATTTGAAGAACATCTGAGTCGCCTGTCAACGGTGCTGAAGTGTGTTCAGACTGCAGGACTCCGCCTCAATCCGAAGAAGTGCCTCTTCGTCGCCAGAGAGATAAAAATCCTGGGGCACCTGGTCAACGGAGATGGCGTCCGCGCTGATCCAGATAAAGTAAGGGCAGTCATGGAATTTCCAACTCCTCAGCACATTCGTGATGTGAGAAGCTTTCTTGGGCTGTGCTCATACTTCCGGCGTTTCATAAAAGGATTCTGTAACATGGCACGTCCACTGCAAGAACTTTTGCAGGGAGACGCCAAGTTTTACTGGGATGAAACTAAAGAAAGATCTTTCCAGGCACTTAAGGAGGCTCTAACTTCCGCACCAGTTCTAGCCTTATACGACGAGAATGCAGAAACTGAACTTCACACTGACGCCAGCGGTTATGGGATCGGTGCAGTGCTTGTGCAAATTCAGGAAGGTGCTGAGAAGGTGATAGCCTATGCATCAAGAGTATTCTCTAAGCCCGAGATAAACTACTCTACAACCGAGAAAGAATGCCTCGCAGTTGTCTGGGCTATCAACAAGTTTCGTCCGTATTTATTCGGCAAACCTTTCACCGTCGTAACAGACCACCATTCTTTATGTTGGCTAACCAGCTTGAAGGATCCATCAGGTCGACTAGCAAGATGGGCACTTAGACTTCAAGAGTACGACGTCACGGTGGTATTCAAAAACGGACGCAAACACAAGGATGCCGACAGCCTTTCAAGGAATCCTTTAATAGAACACAACAGCATGAATGGAATTTCAGCCCTCGCTGAATTAGGTGACGTTGCAGCTGAACAGAGGGAAGATTCAGAGTTATTAAGAACCATAGACGCCTTGGAGAAAGGAGAACCGGCCGAAGGAGGGTTTCAATTGATAGATGGGACATTGTATAAGAACAACTACGATCCACTAGGCCCCAAGTGGCTTCTGGTCGTTCCAGCTCATCTCCAGCCAGCTATTCTCAAGTATTTCCACGACGCTCCAATATCCGGTCATCTGGGATTTGTGAAGACCCTGGACCGAATCAGACGCAGGTATTACTGGAAGGGTCTCTACCGATCTGTCAAGCATTATGTGAGTCACTGTAAAGAGTGCCAGCGACGGAAACATGTGCCGCAATTACCTCCAGGTCATCTAGTACCAATTCCACCTGCAGCAGTTCCATTCCACCGAATTGGGATCGACCTTTTGGGGAGGTTCCCGAAGTCGACAACCGGTAACCGATGGATAATAGTCTGCACCGACTACCTCACGCGCTACGCTGTCACCAAACCTGTGCCGACTGCAGAAGCTCCAGAGGTTGCAAAATTTCTAGTAGAAGACATTATTTTGAAGCATGGAGCACCACGTGTGATGATATCCGATCGTGGAAAGGTATTCCAGTCAAGACTAGTATCAGAGGTCATGTCAAGATGCGACGTTGTCCACAGGATGACAACTGCATACCACCCTCAGACAAACGGTCTCACAGAACGCTTCAACAAGACATTAGCCGATATGCTGTCGATGTATGTGGATGTTGAGCAGAAGGATTGGGATACAATACTGCCAGTGGTCACATTTGCTTATAATACAGCAAGGCAAGATACGACAGGCTTCACTCCGTTTTTTCTGCTCCATGGCCGTGAAGCTGAGACCACAATGGATACGCTGTTCCATTCCAGCCGGACGACACTCAGGATGACTATATAAAACAGCTCATTACCAGGGTCGAAGAAGCAAGACAGCTGGCTCGCATACGAACACTGGCCACCCAGGAGAGGGACCGTCAGCGGTATGACAGCAAGCACCGACCTGTTGCGTACAACCCAGGAGATCTCGTATGGATTTTTTACCCCTGTCCGGAAGGTTGGGCTATCAGAAAAGTTACTGAAGCGGTACTTTGGTCCGTATCGTGTCATACGCCGCCGGTCAGACGTCACATACGAAGTCGAGGATTATGAGCCGTCTTCGAAACGACGAAAGCGAAGGGACATTGTTCACGTCCTCCGCATGAAGCCTTACTACAATCCTGACGAGCAGCTAGGCACAACCAGCTTCTTGTTCAAGGACTCTGAGGACGGTTTGGATACTGAGGAAGTCGGACAGGAAGATAATAGTACAAACAGGAGGGGCCCTCCAGAACTGCCATACAGAGGACCCACGACAAGATCAAGATCCAGGACACTTCAGCGTGCCCCAAAAGAAATCTAACAGCGGGACGCTGTTTTCCTCAGGAGAGGGAGCAATGCCGCATGAACGCCAGTGTACCGTCTGCCAGCATGGCGCAGCGGGTAGCGTCACGAATTGCGGTACCGAAGGTCGCCGGTTCAATCCCGCCCACTGACAAAAATTATTTAATTCTGTTTATTATTTCCAGAAGATTCTACATGTTTCCTAAGGTCACTTGTAACTTCTACACATTTCACTTGTTAACTACTCTTGTAATCTCTAGTACGTTCTATCTGTGTATAAATAGAAGAGCATTCTGCCCAAGAGGCAGTCAGTGCTGCGTGTATGTTTGAGTTCTCAATAAACCTGTTCTCAGTTTAAGTGCTGTGTTCATTGACAAGTAACCTTCGAATTCACACCTGCCCCGGTTCCAACGCGACAATATAGTTAAACAAAAATCACTTAATAATTAATATGTTATTTTAAACGCAATACATACTTTTCTTTCAGTGCCAATTCGTTTATTCGCGGTTTCTTAACTAAATAGAACTATTATTAAATAACGCCCATAACCTAGATTTTGCAGTAACATCTCTGGCCGCAATTATAGCTGTGGTCGGGGAAACTGGAGGGCAGGAGCGAGCGCGCTGTTGCCGTACTTGGGAACATTGTCGCTTAGCGCTTTCTCTCTTTCTCCAACACTAGAAAATGGCAACGCTGAGAGTCCTGTGTTGCCTAGTACGAGCGTCGACTCACAAACTCTTACTATATACAAACAGGTGAATTGAACTATGAATTGCACGGTTTAACAACGGCGTATTCGAATCACCCACCAATACTGGTGACCACAGCTATAGTGGAGTAACGAAGGCCGGTCGCGTTAGGACACGATGGTAGAGTAGCCTTTCATACAGATAGGCTAGTTGTTACCCTCGACTTCGTACAAGTTGACTTAGAATTTCATGGCCAAAAGCGGATATAGGAAGCTGTTAATAACGTAAGACTTGTACCAAACAATAGCGAGTCGGCATAATATGACAGGAAAGCCATCACTATATCATGCTACCGTCGAACCTGTCTCATGAAGAGAATCAGTTTCCAAAACAGAAAAATAGACGAAGGTGCGGGGATATAGGAGAGGGGAGGGTTTAACTGAGCGCAGCTTTATTTTAGCTTGGTCTTTTCTTCTTTCTTCAGCATGAGCATCCGATTCTTGAGTTCTAATAACTTTAGCCGCTCGTGCTCTTCTAGATTTACACCTTAGGCCAGGTTTACGCCCGCAAGGCATGTCAGAAAAGGAGACAAAATAAACTGGTGCCAGAAACTTATAGACAGACGCAAAGTAATAATACAGTGTAAATCGACATCTATACTAAATAATAAGTTTTGTCCCTAAACAAACTTTATTAATAAATCATATACTAACAGACTGCAGATTGAGCAACCGACGTAACATTACAGATTAACACACGCATCCGTCTGTCACCATTCGATAAGTTCTCAAAACTTCGTGACTACAACTGTTATTCATACCCAAAAAAATGTCCTGTGTCCATTTTAAAGATACAAAGTATTTCCCTGTCAAATTCCATCAATATCGGTATAGACATTTAGTCGTTAAACGTAACAAAAAGACAGAGACTCACTTCCGCATTTGTAATATTACTAGACGAAAATTTCGCGAATAAAATGCAATGAATAGTGAGGTTGAATGCTTGTAATATAATGAAAAGTAGAACCGTACTTTTGTAGCAATTTTTGTTTTTGTGTGTGTATGTGTTTGTGTGTGTAATAGGTACACATCAAAATACTCGCAACATATTACGAAACAGTTAGGAAAATTTAAAACACTCTGTATATATGACAAACTGTCACTGACCTTAGCAGAATAAATTAAACCTGAACAAAATGCACACAACGTATCAATATCTCTGAAATATTTGTTGCTGTGCGAGGAAAATAAATACCTGGTGACAGAAAAATGCGTTGTAAAAATGCTAATACTTTTGCCCTCTAAGGTCAGAATTTTGAAAAATTTCTTTCTTAAAATGTGGTAGCGGAACCGAAAACCTCAATCTTTAAAATGATACCTCTTTTATCAATTTTGTTTAATTGATAAGGGAGATAAATGGCTCCAGATACAAAAAACGCATTTTAGAAAAATTGACTTTTTTACCCTTTAAGGTTCATATTACAAAAAATTCCTTTCTTAAAATATAATGTTACCACGGCGGTGACCTTATTCTTTTATATGATACCTCATTTATCTATATCTGTTAGATATTAAGGGAGATAAATCGCTCGTGACACAAAAATGTGTTATAGAAAAAATTATACTTTTTCCCTTTCAGGATTGAATTCCAAAAATGTTCTTTCTTAAAATTTGATGTCATAAGGCTGAGACAATATTTTTCATAATCTTACTTGATTTATCGATTTTGGATAGATATCCAGGGAGATAAGTGGCGCGAGACACAAAAAACCTATTTTAGAAAAATTGACATTTTTGCCCTATAAGTGTCGAATTACGAAAAATTCCTTCCTTAAAATATAATGTTACCACGGCGGTGACCTTATTCTTTAATATGATACCTCATTTATCTATTTGTTAGTTATTAAGGGAGATAAATCGCTCGTGACACAAAAATGCGTTATAGAAAAATTTATACTTTTTCCCTTTATGGGATGAATTCAAAAAACATTCTTTCTTAAGCTGAGACAATATTTCTCTTAATACTACGTCATTTATCGATTTTGGTTAGATATCCAGGGAGAAAAATGGCTCGAGATACAAAAAACGCATTTTAGAAAAATTGACATTTATGCCCTTTAAGGGTCGAATTACGAAAAATTCCTTTCTTGAAATATAATGTTACCACGGCGGAGACTTCAGTCTTTAATATGATACCTAATTTATTTATATCTGTTAGATGTTAAGGGAGATAAATCGCTCGTGACACAAAAACGCATTTCAAAAATATTGATACTTTTGCCCTTTAAGGGCCGAATTCCGAAAAATTTCCGTCTTAGTATATGACTTCACTAAAGCGGAGATCTTAATCTTTAAAATGATACTTCATTAAACGATTTCAGATAGGTATCAAGGGAGATAAATGGTTCATAACACGGAAAACAGCATTTTAGAAATATTGACATTTTTGCCCTTAAAGGTTCTAATTCCGAAAACTTTATTTCTTAAAATATGATGTAACCAAAGTGGAGACCATATGCATTAAAATGACACCTCATTCATTGATTTCGGTTAAGTATGAAGGAAGATACAGGTTTGTGACAAAAAAATACCTAATAGAAATAATATATATGATTAGTGCAGATGACACAGACACACACACACACTGACTGCGAGAGAAACAACAGCTGAATAATCAATATTGCGTCAGAAAGTGTACACATACAGCCTTGTTAAACCGCGTACGATTTTCAAGTACTGCACCCCTAAATTTGTGGTATCTACTGTTCAACATGGAATCCGAAAAAACTGGCCGTCCAGGCGTGGCTCATACGATCGAAAACAATTCTTATAAATGTTTGGTTCCATCGAGATTTGAACCGGAGAACACAGTCCAAACATTGAGAAGCTAGCGCGTTCCACTGCTCTAAGATCACGTTACGGAGTAAGACATCCTATGCGTCAGTCTATCGTCGTTTTGGTAATTTTTAAAATTACATGACAGTATGTACTGTTTGTGCAGAAAAGTATCCTATGCCCATCCTAATGCCAAATCGCATCTGCTTGTCAGATTTCATCATGCCAAGAAACGTAACAAACAGACAGAGACAGAGTTACTTTCTCATTTATAATATTAAGTAGACCTATAGATTATCTGTGGAACGTGAGCAGTAACAGTTTTAGTAGTTCGAAAGATATAGAAGAATTGTCGATTTCTAACAAAAACTCCGTGATAGTATGTATCTATCTGTCACAGATAAATCTACATATATACTCTGCAATTCACAAAATTGTGGGTGGCAGAGGGTGCTCAGCACCAAAGCTAATCTCTTGTTGTGCATTCCTAATGGTACGAGGGAAAAAAGAATTCTTATAAGAATCATTGCGCCACCTTATTTCTCTAATCTTATTTTTCCTGTCATTCCGGCTCAAATAGGTTGGTGGACGAAGTATTTCACTACACTCGTGAGTGAAAGTGGGAGTACACATGTTTACCAATAAGTTTAAACGAAACGTGCGACGTCTATCTACCAGAGACTCCCAACCTAGTCTACTAATCAGTTCTGTGACGCTTTCATAAGGACTGTAGCAAGCGGTCACGAATCGAGCGGCTCTTCTCTGTACTTTCTCTATACTTCCGATCAACCCCTTACGAAACGGATCCCAAATGGCACAACAAAAGTCCAAATGTGGACGCACAAAACATTTGTACGCTATCTCCTTTATTTGTTCATTACAATTTTTCAAGATTCGACCTATGAATCGCAGCCTAGAATTAGCTGTACCTACTAACGTATTAATGTGTAAGTCCCATTTCAAGTTCCTTTGTACTGTTACTCCCAAATATTTCATAGAATCAACCATATCAATAACTGAATTCTTTAACTCGTATTTCTGAACAATTGGATTCTTTTTGTTAGTTATGCTAATTGTCTTGCACTATTTTACAATTTAGCGTAAGTTGCCACTCAGCGCACCATGCCAAAATAATATCTAGATCACGCTGAATTACTAAGCAATCGGCCAAATTCCTTACT